>BLSH010053533.1:522721-539022 GCA_018402905.1 Glandirana rugosa | reverse complement strand
CCTCTGTACACTGCCCTTCATCCTACTGACCTCTGTACACTGCCCTACATACCACTGATCTCTGTACACTGCTCTACAGCCTACTGACCTCTGTACACTGCCCTACAGCCTACTGACCCCTGTACACTACCCTACATACCACTGCCCTCTGTACACTGCCCTACAGCCTACTACTGACCTCTGTACACTGCCCTACATACTACTGACCTCTGTACACTACCCTACAGCCTCCTGACCTCTGTACACTACCCTACATACCACTGACCTCTGTACACTGCCTTACAGTCTACTACTGACCTCTGTACACTGCCCTACATACTACTGACCTCTGTACACTACCCTACATACCACTGACCTTTGTACACTGCCGTACATACTAATGACCTCTGTACATTGCCCTACATACTACTGACCTCTGTACACTGACCTACATACTACTGACCTCTGCACGCTGCCCTACATATTACTGACCTCTGTACACTGCCCTACATACTACTTACGCTGGTCAGAAATAAGAGCAGACAGCCAGGCCTGAAACTAGTTAGGCAAATCGGCCCGAAGTACCAGATGTTCTGCCTTCATAATAAACTCCAGCATCAGACTTGTGGGGGTGACCAATTACTCCACAGATATGAAAAAATTGTGAATGAACGTGAATGCAGTGTCTCACTGAAGCGAAATTTTAAGGTAGACTGAGTTTATATTTTCACAGTGACATTAGTTTTATTAGAGCTTTCTAAGTTTTCTTTATATATTTTGTACTGTCTGCCTCCATGTTGTAAAGCGCTGCACAAACTGTTGGCGCTATATAAATCCTGTATAATAATAATAATATATTTATTTGTATTGGGGGCTTAATAGTTCATTTCTTTTTATTTAAAAAGTTCCGCACCCAGCGGTGATCTTTGATCTCTTCTATGTTGTCCAGGTAGATCTCCACCTCTCAAAGGTCGCCTACCTTTGAGAAAGGGTGGAATACCCTTTCTATCTTCAGTTCTCTTCTCTCTCACCCCCCCCAGGACCAGTGTTGCCAACCTACTGCAGCGTTTTTTACTGGCAAAACATAGAAAATTTACTGGAGGAGCACATTTTTTACTGGCAACCTGAAAAATAACAGAACTCCAATTGATATTTAAACACAACATGGAAACAATGGCAATACCCATATCAAGTAATTTGCCTGGTTTACACTTAAAAAGTCAGCACAACATGACAAATTATCAGACCCTGATATTTATAGACAGTTGTAAAAATCACTGATTTTTACAAACTGCCAGTAAATTTACTGGCGGTTGGCAACCCTGCCCAGGACCTTCTCTCTGCCTCTACTCTTTCAGATCCTCCTGTTTTAGATTTGCCTGTATCCTCTCTCTTCATTCTATCCATGATCATCCATTTTCTGCATACTAGTTTATGAATCACTCAGAGAATCAAGGCTAAAATAACCAATGGGAACATATTTGCTAATAGAAAAATAAATAAGACATTTTTTCTGTTGCAATTTTTATCTATAGCTGTTAATACAGAATATATAATTGCAAAATTTTAGTTATCGTAGTCTTGCATACCATATGGACAAGAAACAATCTCCCTCAGAATCTGCAAGTAATAACTACATTCGGGCTGTCTGCTTTGGTTATGTGCAATATATGTTTTCATCAGTGCTGCAGCTAAACAACAGGGACATCAATGCTTCAGGTATGCAAAGGCAAAGGGTTTCCTAGCAACAGCAATGAAGTGCTTGCTACATGCTGATAGGAATCCTCCCACATATTCAGAACTGCTTTCAATAGTGACACCATTTCTGCTCTTCCATCTGCCCCCTTATTTAAGGTCTATTCACATACATCTGCAGAAAAAGCTAAAATGCTCAAGGTCAGGTAGATATTTGTACAGAGCCTTAACCGACAGGGATCATTTTCATGGCAACAAATGCAATTCAGGACCCCTACTTTCTTTTATCTTAGGATATTCTCTTTGAAGACGAGCCTTCCTATTATATAAAATAACAGAACAGCTTGGTGCTACATATTAGTACATTGCACTGTCCAGCACTGTGGTGGACACAAACCTTTAACATGCCGCAGTCATTTTCTAGCAAAAGCAATTTATAAAGGGCTGATGCTGAAGAGATATACTATAATAATACAAAGCATGTTTTAAAGTGGTTGTAAAAAAAAAACTGCAAGACAAAGGCATAATGATCTAGTATGCATCGAATACCAGCTCATTATGAAATACCTTAGATCAGGGGGTAGGCAACCAGTAGCCCTCCAGCTGATGTGGAACTACATTTCCCATGAGGCATTGCAAGGCTGGCAGTTACAATTACTCCCAGAGGCATGATGGGACTTGTAGTACTGCAACAGCTGGAGGGCCCCAGGTTGCCTACCCCTGCCTTAGATTGACGCTGTTGCAGCGGTCCCCGCTGTGACCAGCGACATGTCTATCGGAATTATTTCTGGGCTTGCAGACCCCAGCACTTTGATTGGCCGAAGCCGATGATGTCACGGGAGCCACCGTGGCCAATGACGTCACATGCAGATACAGTGAATATCTCCTAAACTGTGCAAGTTTAGGAGATATTCATGGTACCTACAGGTAAGCCTTATTATAAACTTACTTGTCGGTAAAAGTGGTGTAACTAGGTTTACAACCACTTTAAATAACGTAATAGAATGCATTTTTCTGCTACAGAAACATCTCATTTAAGGTGCTGCACAATCAAATATCACAGCCATGCAAATTATTGGGGCAATACAAGCTGAATTCAGAAATGCTAGTAAGCTAAGCTACTATTGGTGTGTATTTGCTTAACCCCTTCCCACCCAGCCCCAGCATCCCTTTAGCAGCATCATTATGCCTGGGGGGAGGGAAGAACTGGCCTATCACATGACCACTAGAGACCAGGAGTCATCTATGCTCTCTGCTGCACATATGCAGTACGTGGACATCAAGAGGTTAACAAATAAAATATTTATTCTTGTAGTTCATATTATAATTCATTACATTTCTAGACTATATTCTCAGCTAGAACTGCATTGTCTGTACAATTTATCTATTATACTTTATGATAATTTTATCCATGCATACATAATAATTTGGGTACATTAAGTTTATTATTCTTGATCATTTTTATTTGTACATTTGCGGTATATTGGGTCATCCATGACCAGTGCCCTTATATATCATATATCTGATGTGGTCTGTCTTTGAAGGGATTTTGCTATACATTAGGTAGTATTATTTAGTGTTATTTAGTGTTGCTCAATATTATTTGGATTGGGTTATTTTGGTGTCATTTAATGTGTTTCCAATCATGGACCCATGGCTTTTAATCTTTGTTTTGAATTAGCCTTTCCAGGTCCATGGAACACAGGATTTGGATTCTAGGATTCTAACGTTCTTTGGGCTTTTAATCGTTTCATTTCATGTCCTATGTAGCTGATGCAATCCCCGATGATGATGGCTTTATGGCGAGAAGCTAACTTCTGCCATGATCTATTCCTGGAGCCATGTGGATTCCACTAGCACTGCCTCTCTCTTTACACCGGGCTGTTTTGGGTTTGCTGAACCATTGTATATGGACTATTACATCCTGAACCACACATACAGATCTTACATTGCTAAGTGTTATGTTGATGTATTGCTACTCTGAGTGGGTTTGTAGTGTTGTCATGCTCATTTCACTTGCCTGACTGCTTCTACATATAGGATTTGTTCCATTGCATACAGGTTATGTATATGACCCATAAATGAATTTGATCTCACCAGAACATTTAACATCCACATGATATTGTGATGAAAGATGCTATTTCTTTAACGTGCCAGAACATTTTTGGGATCATATGTTCCTATTTTTACTAGGGACTGATCGAGTTCTGGACTACGGGTCACTTGTCTGCGCTGCAATTACTTATGTATTATTGAACTGTCAAGAATAGGGTTATAAGGAAAGGGTTGTGTGTTATGGTACATTTTGGTTTTACCCATAACATCTGACAAAATGCCTTTACAATATCTTAAAAGAGGACTTTAACCCATAACAACTGGATAAGAATAAAGTTATTTAGCAAGAAACATACATTCCACATTAAAAATTACAGTAACTCACAAAAGTGAGTACACCCCTCACATTTTTGTAAATATTTTATTATATCTTTTCCTGTGACAACACTGATGAAATGACACTTTGCTACAATGCAAAGTAGTGAGTGTACAGCTTGTATAACAGTGTAAATTTGCTGTCCCCTCAAAATAACTCAACACACAGCCATTAATGTCTAAACCTCTGGCAACAAAAGTGAGTACACCCCTAAGTGAAAATGTCTAAATTGGGCCCAATTGGCCATTTTCCTTCCCCGGTGTCATGTGACTCATTAGTGTTACAAGGTCTCAGGTGTGAATATGGAGCAGGTGTGTTAAATTTGGTGTTATCGCTCTCACTCTCTCATACTGGTCACTGGAAGTTCAACATGGCACCTCATAGCAAAGAACTCTCTGAGGATGTGAAAAAAAGAATTGTTGCTCTACATAAACATGGCCTAGACTATAAGAATTGCCAAGGCCCTGTAACTAAGCTGCAGCATGATGGCCAAGATCATACGGCGGTTTAACAAGACAGGTTCCACTCAGAACAGGCATCGCCATGGTCGACCAAAGAAGTTGAGTGCATGTGCTCAGCGTCATATCCAGAGGTTGTCTATGGGAAATAGTTGTATGAGTGCTGCCAGCAATGCTGCAGATTTTGAAAGGTTGGGGGGGTCAGTCTGTCAGTGCTCAGACCATACGCTGCATCAAACTAGTCTGCATGACTGTTGTCCCAGAAGGAAGCTTCTTCTAAAGATGATGCACAAGAAAGCCTGCAAACAGTTTGCTGAAGACAAGTAGACTAAGGACATGGAATACTAGAACCATGTCCTCTGGTCTGATGAGACCAAGATAAATTATTTGGTTCAGATGGTGTCAAGCGTGTGTGGCGGCAACCAGGTGAGGAGTACAAAGACAAGTGTGCCTTGCCTACAGTCAAGCATGGTGGTGAGAGTGTCATGGTCTGGGACTGCATGAGTGCTACTGGCACTGGTGAGCTACTGTTCATTGAGGGAACCAAGAATGCTAACATGTACTGTGACAAACTGAAGCAGAGCATGATCCCCTCCCTTCTGAGACTGGGCCGCAGGGCAGTATTCCAACGTGATAACGACCCTAAACACACCTCCAAGATGACCACTGCCTCGCTAAAGAAGCTGAGGGTAAAGGTGATGGACTGGCCAAGCATGTCTCCAGATCTAAACCCTATTGAGCATCTGTGGGGCATCCTCAAATGCAAGGTGGAGCAGTGCAAGGTCTCTAACTTCCACCAGCTCCTTGATGTTGCCATGGAGGAGTGGAAAAGGACTCCAGTGGCAACCTGTGATGCTCTGGTGAACTCCATGCCCAAGAGGGCTAAGGCAGTGCTGGAAAATAATGGTGGCCACACAAAATATTGACACGTTGGGCCCAATTTGGACATTATCACTTAGGGATGTACTCACTTTTGTTGCCAGTGGTTTAGATATTAAGGGCTGTGTGTTGAGTTATTTTGAGAGGACAGCAAATTTACACTGTTATACAAGCTGTACACTCACTACTTTACATTGCAGCAAAGTGTCATTTCTTCAGTGTTGTCACATGAAAAAATATTTACAAAAATATGAGGGGGTGTACTCACTTTTGTGAGATACTGTATGCTACCAAAATCTGTGTGAGCGGTAAATTGCCTCCAGCACGGTTCCTGATTCATCTTGCCGGACGCTGCCATTTTGGTGAAGCCCAGAGCCCCTGAATAGCAGTAAATTTTTTGCCTACCAGCAGATCGGCCGCTACAAATTTGGTACAGTGCCTAAAGACAGATATCAACTGAGCATGTTAAGTGCGGGGAGAGACAGTGTATTAACTGTATTTTAAACAACATAGGCACTAATGCCTATACCTTAGCCATACCAGCAAATGGGCCAGCATGAAGTGATCTAGCAGAACTTCATTTTCTAACTAAAGTTCCACTTTAAGCATGTATTAACCACTTGCTTAATTGGCACTTAAACCCCCTTCCTACCCAGGCCAGTTTTCAGATTTGAGCGATCGCACTCTTTGAATTGCGCAGTCATGCTACGCTGTACCCAAATTACATTTTTATCATTTTTTTTCACACGAATAGAGCTTTCTGGTATTGGTGGTATTTAATCACTACTGGGGTTTTTATTTTTTGATAAACAAACAGAAAAAAACAAAAATTAAAAAAAAAATGATTTTCATAGTTGGTTATAAAATTTTGCAAATAGGTAATTTTTCTCCTTTATTGATGTGTGCTGATGAGGCTGCACTGATGGGTACTGATAGGCTGCACTGATAATTTGGCACTGATGGGCACTGATAGGTGGCACTGATGAGGCAGCACTGGTGGGAATGGATCAGGAGGCACTAATGAGGCTGCACTGATAGGTGGCAATGATGGGCACTGATAGGTGGCACTGATGGGCACTAATAGGTGGCACCGATGGGCAATGGTAGGTGGCACTGATAGGTGGCACTGGTGGGCATTGATAGGTGGCACTGGTGGGCACTGCTTAGCAGTACTGTTATGCTCTGGTAGGTGGCACTGGTGGGCACTGCTTAGCAGTAGTGGGTGTGGAGTGTGTGGGACCAATTTCCCATTTACACAAGCTGGCAGATTTTTTTTCCTCCTCACACTGCCAGCGTGAGGGGAAAAAAGCTGATTACTGGCTTCTGTTTACATCACTTAATCAGCTATCATTAGCTGACAGCTGATTGTGAGGTTAGCGATCAGCCAAATCTCATGGACTTGACGATCACATGCAGCGCATGCTCGGGAGGATGTACATGGATGCCCTCCCGGCAATTTAGGCCTGTGGTTTAGTCGTCTTTCGGCTATAGCGCGGGCACAAAAAGGTTAAATAAAATGTGCTTTTAAGTTATCTTATTAATACTGGTGGTGGCTGGGTAAACCTTTACTAGTTGCTTTTGCAGGGAGAAGGAAGAGGAGCATGCTGGCTGGAAGACAGAGGAGTAACAGAGAAATTAGCTCATCAGCCTGCTGCTTCTCCTTTTTCTGTCCAGTCCCAAGGTGGGAATGGGGAGAAGACGCATGCTATTTAAAGTCGAAGTAAAGACAAATCTATATACTTTAATTCCAACATTCTGACAACCGTAAGTCATTCGCCGGCATTGGCATATTCTCCCTGCTTCTTCCAGGTGATGGCCATCTTGATTGGCTCATGCAGGATGACATCACTCCCACACAGACACTGGAGTGCACAGGGAGGTATGCACAGCTCATGGTATGTTTTACAGGGGATTGTGACCAAGCAGGTACGTGTATTTTATTCTAGAAGAAACATTAACCACTTCAGCCCCGGAAGAATTTCCCATGTTAGGACCAGAGCACTTTTTGCGATTCGGCACTGCATCCCTTTAACTGACAATTGCGCGGTCGTGCGACGTTGTACCCAAACAAATTTTGCGTTTTTTTCCACAAATATAGCTTTCTTTTGGTGGCATTTGATCACCGCTGCGTCATTTCTGATCACCGCTATAAACAAAGAAAGAGCGACAATTTTGCAAAAAACAACAATATTTCTTACTTTTTGCTAAAATTCAAATCCAAAAATCATATATAAATATTTTTTTTTTCATCAGTTTTGGCCGATTTATATTCTTCCTCATATTTTTGGTTAAAAAAAACCCGTAATCTGCGTTTATTGATTGGTTTGCGTAAAAGGGGCCGCGTTTACAGATGATGAGAATGAATTTCTGTGGTTTTTTGGGTTTTTTTTACTAGTAATGGCGGCGATCTGCGATTTTTAGCGGTACTGCGATATTGAGGCGGACATGTCAGACATTTTTGACACTTTTTTGGGACCAATGACATTTATACAGCCATCAGAAATTTAAATGTCCACTGATTACTGTATAAATGTCATTGGCAGTGAAGGGGTTAACCTGCAGGGGGAGATCTAGGGGTTAACTGTGTTCCCTGGGCGTGTTCTAACTGTGGGGGGGCTGGGCTAACATGGACATAGAAGATCTAACTGATCCCAGTGACAGGGATCAGTAGATCTCCTATGTCCCCATTGAAAGAGACGGGACCCGCCGTGTTTACCTCGGCGGTTCTCCGCTCTTTGGCTGTAGCAGCTCATCGCGGCTCGCCGGCAGACATCAGGTCCACCCGAGCTGCGGGCACACTCCTTTGGAGTGTGTCGGGCACCAGAGCGCGCCGGCGCATGATCGCCCCCTAGCTGCGCCTGCGTGAATCTCCGCCTTTTTACGAGGATTCGTGCTCAGCGTCCACACTGCCGCTGTAAATATACAGCCCGCGGTGTGGAGCCGGTTAAATGTCTCTTCTGTAAAAAGAGCCAGTCTGTTCACAATTTTTACATTTTTTAACTATAGTTCCACTTTAACTGCAGCAGAAATATATTAGGTCCCCTTCGCTGACAGATAGGCCTTTATTGTGTGGCGGGTAAAACAGCTCCCTTATGTGTACTTCTTTAAAAAAGCTGTGAGGAGAGCCTGGTCAAAGACAAAGTATGAGTTAAGTAAAGAGAACTTTTTCAAATAAAGTAGGTTCTACTTTGTGGTCTGCCTTTTATGAATTGGCTTTAAAATGCAGGCTGCAGTGTTACAGTGCATAATATAGCAGATAGTTACTTTATAAATATGTTTGTTCTATTAATGACAATGGCCACGTGATCACTCAAGTTGTTGCCATAGTAATACAATACAATACCGGCTTGTAGGTAGGGTGCAGCATGGTTCAGCAGCAATAACACACAAGTCCAAGTGCAATGAAAAAACTTGTATTAAAGTAATGCAAAGATGGTTCACAATAATCCCAATGGGAAGACAGCCCAGCCAGGATCATTCACGGGTCCCGACAGCATGTAGAGAGCAGGTTTCAGCTGAACTGATAGGAATGGCAAAATGCAGCCTTGTCCTCTAATGCCCAAGCGGAGACGTTCTCATGTCCAGAGAAGTTGCGAACCCTTTGCTTTCCCTCCTCATCTGGTACCTTTCCCTGCCACTAGCTATGTCCCTAACAAACGGGGTACCTGTCCCTACCCACTTGCAAATGCGTGTCAAATCTGGGAGCCAGGGCCTTTAATAGGCTCTGCCTGACGCATGATGTCTGCTAGAGTTACATGGGGCTGCAGCATCCAATCAAATAGCTTCCTCAATGACTCAGGAAACCATAGAGGAACCATATTCTGCTTGACTTCCTCTCCGGCTGCAATTCCGCTGCAGATGAGAGCCACTTGCGCAGGAGAAAGTAGACTAGTAATGCCTACATGCTTCCATGGAAACAGTTTTAGGCTGGATTTTATATTAAATCAGCAAAATGTACCTATAATGTGGTGTGAGGGCCCATATAAACAATCCATATCCAATCAGCTAGGTCCTCAGATGATATAGCTATTGGCACATTTTGCTGATCCAGGTTATGAAATCTGAAACTGGTCACACACACCACAACCTGATTGTAAAATCTCCTTTAGACTTACCAAGAGCCATCTAATGCAAGGGCCTTCCTAGACATATAATGAATGAGTTGTTTAGGCAAGGCTTTGCAATACATATTTGTTTTAAAATTTAAAGGAAATTGATGATTGTGCAATCAGGTTGTAACATTTAATTCTACCATTGTGTGGCCAGCATGGGTATGGTTTATATTCTGCAGCCTAAATCATCAAGCATTTAACAGTAACCTAACAAAAAATTGTATTTGTGTTGAAAGACTGATTATCATATATACAAAGCTGCAGGATGTCTCATACCCCTAAAATATGCACATTTTCTGTGCCATTGCCAATTCATTTTTAGTTATTATTATACAATGTGTTTATATATATATATATATATATTATATATATATATATATATATCAATATCTCTATATATATATATATATATATATATATATATATATATATATATATCACAACCCAGCCTTTCTCAAACTTTTTACCCTATAGAAATTCTTGAAATAATTTTCAGGTCTTGGGGAGCCTCTGATAAAAAAAATACCTACAGTTCACGGTAAATTGGTGTGATCAGTAAGTTGTAGGAGGTTTTAAATAAAATAATAAATAATTTGATATTCTCTTCCAATTTTTTTTTTTTTAACAAACCATTTACTATGACATTACCTTCAGTAGTAATGTCAAAATGTAATGAATAATGACTATAGAAAAAGAAACATGGACAATGGGAATGTGGTGTCCCCCTACAGCTCAAGGAACCCTAGTTGAGCAAGGCTGTCCTAACCAGTTATTCTGTCAATCACTTTAAATATTTAATTTAAAAAAAGCATTGGAAAAGTGTTACAGCTGAGATGCATATGGACTCTGGCTTTCCAGTGATGTAAACAAATAAAAGTCATTAATTCAGAATGACTGAAGGCTTTGCGCTACAACTGCTGCCTAGTGCCACTTTTGTTTAGGTTTACATCTCCCCCTGGCCTAAAAAAAGTAATTCACGATACCACAGCGGCAGCAATTCTGCTTAGTGACACATTGTTTATGTTTACATCTCCCCCTTGGACCTGAATACGTAACTTACTAGACAGCAATGGCAGCACAGAATGACCCCAGCCTTGAGGCACCAAGGCACACTGCGCTGTTGCCTAATGAATGACTACTTCAGGGCCAGGAGGAGATGTAAACATAAACAAAGTGTGGTTAAAACCATGAGGCAGTGTGCAATGTCCATTTACATGTTTGCATTTAAACATTTGCACAAATGTCTACATGCATACAGCAAAAAAAAAGAAATGTTCATAATCAGACCACGAATGCACAATTTTCAATTTTGGGTTTACAAAGCTCAATACTACAGGAGAACACTAACCACAATGACCTTGTGAGCATTGGGCCATAGCCTATAATACTGTTCAGATCAGTATAAAACCGTGGGCAGTATGGATACAAACGCAGTATTTTATATGCCCGAGTGCATGAGGTCTATGTTGTAAATATTACAAGTTGCCTGATCTGATCCCCTGGATGACATTTTTGCCATTCTATATCCAGCCAAAACTTTTTTTATCTAGTTTTGAGTGGAGTGGGGGGGGGGAGTTACAAACCTTGCAAGTTTTAACTGCTATCCAGGGCCCCATTGAAGATTTTTTTTTTTCTTAAACAAGCCCTGGATAGCAGTAAAAACCCAATAGGATTTATTTTTCCAATCCTTTTTATTAAGGTGTTAAACCATAAAGATAAAAAAACAAACAATACAGTATAGAAAAGTACTGGTACATGATAAGATGTGACATACACCATTGGTCGCTAAGGAACCGGTATAACACAATTTTGGGCTACGACTAATTCTTAAGAAAAGAAGATACATCCTCTGAAGAGGAACTGCATGACCGGGGGACACTCTCATCTAAGACAAGGGGTCATCTCAGCCATGAATTGATCCCGGCATCTAATCTTTGTGTTGGCATACACAGCCCTCAGACGGGGAGTGTGACCAATGGGGGGGGGGGTTGGACGATCGGCGCTCCTACATCACTCTCCAAACTCCAACAGGATTGTCAATCCTTTTCCACTCAATCCAAAATTAGAAAACAGTTTTTGGCTATACATATAGTTTAAATCTACCAATTATTTGACTATTGTTTCCTATGTAAGAACCAATCTTCTTGTCCCTGTGGAATTCCCAATGCACATAAAGTATTTGCTGTACATTTGGGTAAAATAAAAATCCTAATTTGCATTTCCTGGCATTCACCCCCTTTTCCCTCTGCAAAGATTTAGAACTTCCCATATGCTCCAGAAAACAAAAGGCAGACAAACACTGGCAAAGCTAGGTCCCATAAATATACCTAGATTTGCTTACGAATAATAAATGTGCTCCTTAAATACAACCAACATTACATCCCAATTATACAAGAAAAAAAAATTGTAAAAATGTTTAGGTGCATAAGCAGCAGGTACCAATAGATGCATAGAACACTTTTCATATGGTGATTAATAACCACAACTTTTTATGGCTCATTGAATAAAAACTTGTATTTAATGCCTTTTTCATCTGTAAATGAATGTGTAGTTAATTATTATGTAGCCTTTACACATACTCATTTAGAGTAATAGAATCCCATTATTTACAAGTGATGGAAAGTTTGCTTAATAACAATACAGTATCTGCTTAAAAAAGATACACATAAATGATACAATTATAATCAAATATTTCAAAAGATTAACAAGAGAAATACAGTAAAATGTAATTTCTGTGTTATATTTTGGCATCATGGAACAGAAAAAAAGCAAACACTTTGAACTCTATGTCAAATAAATCTATTGTTCCTTGAATACATGCAGTGCTGTTATATGATTCACTGCTTTTTCAATTGTGTTTCCAATACACTAGGGCACAAGGTGGCACAAAGAAGACTGTCACAAGGTGGCACAAAGGTTTAACTGTGGATTTTAAGGGTTTTGGTGTATATATGAAAATAATAAAACATACCTTATACAGTATAATACACTTAAAGTGGAATGCCAAATGATTTGTAACATTGTTCAATGAGTCTTAAGCTGGGTACACAAGGGCAGAATGTCGGGAGACATTTGCTGATTTATTAAAAAACCAACAGGTGACTGACTCCCGATCAGCGCTCTCAGCCAATGGCAGAAAGAGCAGATCGGAGTGTTCTAGCAGAGGGGGGCGTCCCCTATTAGGACACAATAGCTCAGCAGGGGAGATCACCTAACTAACTTTGCATAGTTAGTTTAATGGCTCCGACCCACTGGGTTAAACAGAAGAAAAAACGAATAGTGTGTACCAGGCTAATGTCACATATGGAACCCCTTAGAACCAAGTCTGCCTCAACATTTGCTCAAGCTACATAGCAATAAGCACTACCTCTGTTATTTAAATATTAAGTGCCAGAAATTCAAAGGGCAGTAGATGTTTTGGCATTAAAGTGATAGGGTTTAGCCTCAACAAAGGCATAAGTTAAGGTCTCATATACAGCCTAGGACTAGACCCAAGGGAGCTTCATAGGAACACAGAGATAGATCAAAAGACTAGCACAAATTCCCAACTTTTCAGATATGTTAACTAAGAATTTTTTTGCAGGCAAAAAAAAATTTGCTTTAACCACTTCAGCCCAGGAAGAATTTACCCCCTTCCTGACCAGAGTACTTTTTGCGATTCGGCACTGCGTCGTTTTAACTGACAATTGCGCGGTCGTGCGAAGTTGTAACCAAAGAAATTGACGTGACCACTATAAACAAAAAAAGAGCGACAATTTTGAAAAAAAAAAAAAACAATATTTTTTACTTTTTGCTATAAGACATATCCATTATATCCGATATATATTCTTCTACATATTTGTGGTTAAAAAAAAATTGCAATCGGTGTATATTGATTGGTTTGTGCAAAAGTTGCCGCATTTACAAACCATGAGAATTAATTGATGGCGGTTTTACAATTTTTTTATTTTTTACTAGTAATGGTCAATTTTTAATCGGGACTGCAATATTGCGGCGGACAGATCGGACATTTTTGATACTTTTTTGGGATCATTGACATTTATACAGGGATCAGATCTAAAAATAGCCAGTGATTACTGTATATATGTCACTGGCAGGGAAGGGGTTAACCTGCAGGGGTCAATCAAGGGATTAACTGTGTTCCCTAGGCGTATCCTAACTGTGTGGGGGCTGGGCTGGCAGGCGCATGACAGATCTAACTGATCCCGATGACAGGGATCAGTAGATCTCTGTCATGCCGCCTGTCAGAACGGGGAACCGCCATGTTTACATCAGTGGTTCCCCCATTCTTCCTGTGTAATAAGCGATCATGGGTAGTTGGCAGGCATCGAGTCCGCTTGACCCGCGGCCACGCTGAGGGAGAGCGTGCGGTGGGCACAAGAGCGCGGCGGCACCGTGTACTCGCCCCCTAGCCATGCCTGCGCGAATCGCCGTTTATTAACGATGGTTCACGTTACACTGCCACTCTGCAGCAGTAAATGTACGCGAGCCAGTGTTTAACCGGTTAATGACCAAGTAGTAAAGTACTCAATTTAAAGCTTCTCTCGTAATAATCACTCCTTTTCGTGCCTGCCAGAGCCCCATACAGTAAAGGTCTAATGCTTGCTTAGGCCAGCCATATAGGACATCAAACCATTAATGGGCAGGCTGAATGCACCAAGCTGATCGATCAATCAGCTTGGATACAACCAGCTTGCTGGATTCTCTTGCAATTATCGCTAGCGGCTATAACCAATAGCATAAAACACTGCCTTCTCTTAGTGGGGACAGCTTAACCCACACACACCCCCACCAGGAGAAGACAATTGCAGATTCCCCTGTCAGCACGGTTTGTGTTGATGGGAGAATCATGCAAATTTCTTTCCTGCAACCCGTGGTTGCAGGAAAGAAATTTGCACCGTGCATGGCCGGCCTTAATCTAGTCTCTGGTCATGCAGCCACTCCCTTGCCAAACTCATCTCCTGTAATGCAGGGCATTGTACATGAGGCTGTAATTAGCCCACCCACATTTTGTGGATGGAGTGGGCATGGTGAAGAGTACCAACTGGGAGTAAAATGGCAAGTATATTTCTTTATATCCTTTTACACAAAACAAGCATTACAACCTTACTATACAAGGGGGGTGGGAGCTACCCATAAGTGTTTTTGTATCAGGTGACTGAAGTAAAGCTTTAATATGCTACTCACATCTGGGTTTCATTGTCCTACAGCTCCCTTTGCATTCTGTGTTACACTTAATAAAACTCCTTGTAAAATGTCCAATGTCCAAGCAACAGAGCTGGAGAAGTCCAGATCCAGAAGTGCATAAAATGTGACTAATGATGGAAAAATAGTTGTGACACAAACACATCATGCATAACTCCCGTCTACAATATGGCAGGTGTCAGCATCTGTTTCAGGTATTATTTCACAAACAGCTGCCCGAAAAATATTATCTTGTCAGCAGCAGTTACATGCCACATCTTAGAATGTACACTTAGATGAACACAGACGAATAAAAAAAAAAAATAGCATTTGAGTTTGAATTCTGATATATAGATGACACTAAATGATGACTTCTTTTTTAAATTCAAGGTTCCTGAATCATTACGATTCTAAATAAAAGGTAAAATAGCACAAAAGGAAAGGGGCAAGGGGTGGGGTGTGTGACCGAAGGCTCTGTGATTTATCTTGAAAACAGATCATTTGTTATTTGTCAATTTCATTTGGCAATGTTTCAAATCGCACAGTGCACTGGCTAAGTTTAATTAAGAACCTATCTTAGAAATTTACACTAGAGTGGAAAATTGTTACACTTTTTAAAAAAGAATGTGTATTCCTAAATCAGAAAAAATCTAAAGGAAATAAATTTGAAAATATTTTATACTATACAATATTTATACAATGGTTCAGTTTTTGGGCACGCATATACCTAGTCTGTACGTCAAGCCTCTGTGTGACTTTCATCAAGTCCCCAGGAGGATGTCAATACAGAAATACGCTGCTTCTCAGAAAGGCTTTGATGCAATAGAATTTAAACACTGACACAGACCTTAGCTATTATTTGAAATTCACTTCTACAAGGCCTTTATTCTTCCACTCTCAGTCCTAGTGACAGAAATGTACCTTTTAAACCTTAACTTCATTCCAGAAAAGGATATAAATATTTGCAGAGATCATGCAGTGAAACACAAAAAGGTGAATAATGTCCATTATTATGGCAATTAAATGTTAATCATTTAAAGAGCAGACTTTAAAGAAGAATAGGCTAAAATCTGGAAACACATCTTTCCATGACATGGATCAATAAGCAGTGTACCCCTGAGTAAAAAAATACACTTTGCAATGCACACAAACAAAAAATAATTACAAAAAATGTATATAAAGCTGACAGGTTTGAGTTAATTAATAGCATATATACCTAGCCACAAAAACTGCTTGTGCTTGCAAAATGGTGAAAAGCTATGAATACCCAAAGTTCTAAGTTGACAATGCATTAAAACTTTTTACAGCTCATCAATTAAATAGTGGTCCTAAGATTATTCTTATACCACTGGCAGGCATGTGGTTATCCAATATTAGTTCTGCAAAGGTGTATACAGATGTATAATTGCGTTATCAATAGATATGTGTTTATGTGTTTGTGCGCATAGAAGGGATCTTTAACTTTCTTGAACATTATGCTATTATCTTTAAAAAGATTTTAATTTTATTACTGAATTAATTTCATTAATATCACAAGGGGGGGGGGGGGATGACAAGACCATT
>BLSH010053533.1:507146-522711 GCA_018402905.1 Glandirana rugosa | reverse complement strand
TCCATGACATGGATCAATAAGCAGTGTACCCCTGAGTAAAAAAATACACTTTGCAATGCACACAAACAAAAAATAATTACAAAAAATGTATATAAAGCTGACAGGTTTGAGTTAATTAATAGCATATATACCTAGCCACAAAAACTGCTTGTGCTTGCAAAATGGTGAAAAGCTATGAATACCCAAAGTTCTAAGTTGACAATGCATTAAAACTTTTTACAGCTCATCAATTAAATAGTGGTCCTAAGATTATTCTTATACCACTGGCAGGCATGTGGTTATCCAATATTAGTTCTGCAAAGGTGTATACAGATGTATAATTGCGTTATCAATAGATATGTGTTTATGTGTTTGTGCGCATAGAAGGGATCTTTAACTTTCTTGAACATTATGCTATTATCTTTAAAAAGATTTTAATTTTATTACTGAATTAATTTCATTAATATCACAGGGGGGGGGGGGGGTGACAAGACCATTGAGACATTTCAGGTTTATTAGACATCTGAAGACTCAATTGCCTCTGTGTCCCTGAGGCAGATCAGGGACACAGAGTTTGTTTGCCTAGCTGTTGCCACTGGGGTTCTGGCAGCTCTGAAAAAATGCTTACACTGGAGTAGTTCTGGGCTCATTCAGCCTAGAGAAAATGACTGAATGAGAGTTCAGTTAAGTAAGGTAGGGGAAGCAGGTACTTCAGAAGCATGGCCAACTAAAACACACCCTGGAGAAGCCCAGCAAAATAGCCTAGAGAACACTGTTAACCTGCACCTAAAAGGTCCATCCTTCAGCTTTAATCATATGTTTTTAGCGTTAAGCGATAACTGTACTTTTACTACAGTTATCATCAAAATTCAGGTTCCTCCCTCACACAGTAACAACCCCCCACCCCACCAAGTGCTCCATGCCCTGTAAGTTGAGAGGTGGGGCTTCCATGGATCAAACTTGTTTTTCCAGCACATCGCACAGATGCTCAATTGGATTGAGATCTAGAGAATGTAGAGGCCCAGTCAACACCTTGGGGACACCTTCTTCCATTGCTGTGGTCCAGTTCTGATGTTCATGTGCCCATTGTAACCACCTTCAGCTGTAGACATGGGTCAGCATGGGCACCCTGACCGATCTGCAGCTACACAGCCCCATTCTCAAACTGCAATACACTGTGTGTTCTGATAACTTTCTATGAGAACCAGCATTAACTTTTTCAGAAATGTGAGCTACAGCAGCTCTTCTATTGGATCAAACTACACAGACCAGCCTTCGCTCCCTATGTGCATCAATTATCCTTAGCCACCCATGACCCTGTCCCGGTACACTAGTTTTCCTTCCTTGGACCATTTTTAGTAGGCCCTGACCACAGTAAAGCAAGAATATCCCACAAGAGCTGCAATTTTATAGTTGCTCTGACCCAGTCAAATAGTCGTTACAATTGGGCCCTTGTCAAAGTCACTCAGATCCTTATGATTGCCCATTTTATTCAGCTTTTAGCAGATCAACTTCAGGGACAATGGCGTTCATTGTCCCTGCCAGTGGTCATAATGTTATGGCTAATCGGTGTGAGTGTGTCTATATATATATAGTGACGTTATGCGAGGTGCGATAGTGGACGGGCATCATTTGTTGCCTCGCATGCACTCACTTGGAGTGGACTGGTGAAAGTCAGAGCCGGGTTTTGCCAGCCACCGTGGCAGAGCTGGTTCTGGCCCGGGGTTTCTGGTCCACCCAAATCCTTCTCCAGATGCATATATCGATCAGGGGGAGATCTCACAGAAGCTCACCCTGGGATTTGGTATGCTGAAGACTGAGAGAGCTAAGAGCTTGTGTTTGGTTGCCCTAAAGACTGCAAAAGAAAAGGTTTGCGTTTGTTTGAAAGGTATCAGGGACCAGCTCGACACCATATAGAGAGGTATCCTGTCTGTATTAGTTTAGCGCCGGACGGCAAGGTTTTTGTTTTGGCTATTTGTGTTTATTTTAGGATCTGCAACCTTTACAAAATAAAACTGGCAACCTGACAGATTTTTAAGAATGTTTGCCTACAAGCTGCCTTCTTCCCAGGGCGGAGCTACGCGCTGACGTCACCATGCCTACACGCTTGGGAAGGACAGGCGATGTACACCATTGAATGTTATGCTGGCTTTTTATGAGAGACATGCTGTTTTTAACTGTTTCTATGTGAGTACCCATCTGTATTTTATTAAAAGTGTGTTATATGGAATTATACTATTAGTCCCTTCTTCTCTTTGCCTTCGGTTGAGCGCAGAGATTAAGGACATATTTACCCACCTGTGCCTACCTGGGATTCTGGAGAGGGAGACCACCAGCCCAATTTAACCTGCAGAAGGTTATTTCTGCCTGCCTGCATGACCCACTAGAGATAGTGAGTCCTCACTATAGGGTAAGAGTACCCATTTCTTGGGTACTCTTACAGGGTAAGCATGCTCTTCGGTGGTGGATCGATCTGAGGGACAATTATGTGAATGATATCCTCACACTTCTCTCTTAATCCTCTGAACCCTGGGATTTTTCATCTTCTATGGATTCTTATTTGGATCATTTCTATTACCATTAACTCATTACAGAACTGTTGACACTGTGGACTTTTTCCTTTTTTTCACCTTTTTATTAAGGGCACGTTTGTTCACATTGCTTGCTAGGATATTATATGTGCAAGACTATTATTGGCATTAGATGTGTTTTTTTCACTCATTATTTATTTTTAGCGCAACTTTTTTGAATATAGGGCATCATTTGTTGCCTCGCATGCACTTACTTGGAGTGGACTGGTGAAAGTCAGAGCCGGGTTTTGCCAGCCACAGTGGCAGAGCTGGTTCTGGCCCGGGGTTTCTGGTCCACCCAAATCCCTCTCCAGCTGCATATATCGATCAGGAAGAGATCTCACAAAAGCTCACCCTGGGACGCAGTATGCTGAAGACAGAGAGTTAAGAGCTTGTGTTTGGTTGCTCTAAAGACTGCAAAAGAAAAGGTTTGCATTTGTTTGAACGGTGTCAGGGACCAGCTCGACACCATATAGAGAGGTATCCTGTCTGTATTAGTTTAGCGCCGGATGGCAAGGTTTTTGTTTTGGCTATTTGTGTTTATTTTATGATCTGCAACCTTTACAAAATAAAACTGGCGACCCGCCAGATTTTTAAGAAAGTTTGCCTACAAGCTGCCTTCTTCCCAGGAAAGGTGATCCACACAAGCTAATCATAGAAACATAGAAACATAGAAAAGTGACGGCAGAAAAAGACTGAGTAGTCCATCGAGTCTGCCCCTTTTTATTTATTTTTTTTTATTATTATTTATTTATTTATTTTTTTTATATATATTTTTATTTTTATATATATATTTTTTTTACATTAACCTTGTTGTTTGACTATGGATTTATGTTTATCCCAAGCATGTTTAAAGCCATTTACTGTTGACTGTCTCACAACCTCTGTTGGTAGTTTATTCCAATCATCAACCACCCTTTCAGTAAAATAAAACTTTCTAAGATTAGTTTTGAACTTCCCCCCAGTTAGTTTGAGGTCATGTCCCCGTGTTCTTGATTTTGGTTTCATATTGAAAAGACTGCCCTTCTGAACCTTATTCACCCCCTTGATGTATTTAAAGGTTTCAATCATGTCTCCCCTCTCCCTTCTTTCCTCCAGACTGTACATATTAAGTTCCTGAAGTCGCTCTTGATATGTTTTATCCCCCAGACCTTTCACCATTTTTGTTACCCGTCTCTGAACTCGTTCTATTTTATCAATATCTTTTTGTATAAGTGGTCTCCAGAACTCGACACAGTATTCTAAGTGAGGTCTCACTAAAGATCTATATAGAGGAATCAGAACCTCCTTCCTCCTGCTGGTGATCCCTCTACTGATACATCCCAGAATTCTATTTGCTTTTCCCACTGCCTGGTTACACTGTTTGCTCATTTTGCAATCATCTGAAATAAGCACCCCCAAATCTTTTTCTTCTGTAGTGCTGGCTAACACTGTGCCCCCAATGCTGTACTCTCTAAGCGGATTCTTTTTCCCTAGATGCATTATTTTACATTTAGAAATATTGAACTGCAGTCTCCACTGCTTTGACCAATCTTCCAGCAATGCCAAATCATGTTCCATGTTACAGACACCTCCAGGGATATCAACCCTATTACACACCTTTGTATCATCAGCAAAGACAAACACAAACACATGGTGGAGTTCAGCAGACAACTTTCCAAGATAGAGGAAATATTGAAGGCCTTGTTGCAAGTCAATGCAGTCCAGCGGGAACACCAGGTCGCAGAGGCCATTGCAGCTCACCGATAGCAGAGTCACCAGGCTATCGCAGCACAACAGGTGGCTCAACAGGAGATGAACTGACAGTTTGCAGAGGCCCTGCTGGAGTTTAAAAAGGGGTCCATGCTTCCAGCGCCAGCAGAACAGAAGGTGGTGCATGCCAGTTACCATCTCCATAAAATGACACCGGCGGATGATGTTGAGGCGTACCTCACATCTTTCGAGAGAGTCGACTACTGCGAAGGGTGGCCGAAGGAGCAATGGGCGGGGCTGTTGGCCCAATTTTTGACAGGTGAGCCCCAAAAGGCCTATTTTGATCTGGAATCTGACAAGGCCAAGGATTATGAGGCTTTAAAAGCGGAGGTACTCACACGCCTGGGTGTCACCATGGCCGTCCAGGCCCAACGGGTGCATCAATGTACCTACCACACAGACAAACCACCCCGCTCCCAAATGTTTGATCTGGAAGTGGTTGCTGCCAGAAACCCTGCCAGGCCCCCAGATCGTGAAGCATGTAGTCATGGAGCGGTATCTTCGCACGCTCCCTGCTGCTTTGAGGAAATGGGTCAGCCATGGGAACCCCAAAACTGCAAGCCAACTGGTGGATCTTGTGGAAAGATACGCGGTTGCTGAACACCCCACTTTGGTGTACCTAGGGGAGAAAGGGCCCCCAGCGGATCAGGTAAGACTGTCCCAGCGCTCAAGGGCGTCGGGAAGATTAATAAAGCTGCTGTAATGACTAACGAGACTATGGGCTCTAGACCTGGAGACTGGCCAAAGAAGCCAGGAAGGTCTTGGGGACCCTTGAGAGGACTGGGCATAGAGCATATACAGTGTTACCGATGCCATGCATTTGGCCATATTGCTGCCAATTGTCCCCTGAATGATGAACCCATGCAATGCGATTATACGTATGTGAATAGACGCTTTGCACAGGTCGCATATACAGCATCATGTTCAGGTCGCATGAAGAAGCAGATGTGTGTGATTTCTATTGATGGTAAAACAGTCACTGTACTGCGTGACTCTGGTAGTGTGGTAACATTGGTCAAAAGCAGTTGTGTACATCCTGCAAGGTTACACGCTAGCGCTGTCGGGGTCATCTGCATCCATGGGGACACTTGTGACTACCAGACAGTGGTCGTTGTCCTCCCTTGAGGCAGTGTGACTCATTCAGTGGGGGTGGTACCTTCACTACTTCATGAAGTCCTAGTGGTGAGGGATTATCCCCATTTTTGGAGGTTATGGGAAGGCACAGAGAATCTGGAGGAATAATCTGGAGGAATGAGCTCCCCCTGCTGAGGATGCCCGGGAACTATCACCAGACCCTTTTAGCTAAATGGAAGGGGAGACTGGTGGCAGTACCATGGAAGGAGACCCTCTTCCTTTTCTGGTAATGGCTGGGGAGCCGGAGGAACCGGAAGATAGCTCCCCGCTGGTGGCTAATGACCCAGAAAATGTCTTTGACCCTGACCATGAGAGTGAACAGAATGTAGTACCTGACTTAGAGGTCCGGAGAGAGGACTTCTGTACAGAACAACTACGCGATGTCACCCTCATTAGAGCCAGAGAAAATGTTAAGGTGATAGATGGGGAACCCGTGGAACATAATTGGGTGGCGTCTTTTCCCTATATGGCTCTAAAGAACCAGTTGTTGTATCAGGTGGTGAAACACCGGGAGGAGGTGGTAGAGCGACTAGTGGTTCCCAAACCCTACCGCAGGATGTTGTTAGACTTAGCCCATGGGCATGTAATGGGGGGACATTTGGGTGTAGAGAAGACCAGGGAGAGAATAACCCAGAGGTTCTTCTGGCCTGGGTTGCATGCTAATATCAGAGGGTATTGTGAATCCTGCCCTGCGTGTCAACTCTTTGCACCCTCGCCCCTTTTTTGTAGTCCACTTGCTCCACTGCCCATAACTGAAGTGCCATTCGAAAAAGAATTGGCATAGATCTCGTGGGACCCTTAGTAAAGTCTGCCCGAGGACACCAGTACATCCTCGATAGTCTCTATAGTACCCTTGCGGAACATCTCCGCTAAGACTAACGCCAAGGAGTTGATCCAGGTATTTAGTCAGTTGGGGATACCTAAAGAAGTCTTAACAGATCAGGGCACCCTGTTTATGTCCCGAGTAACAAGGAATTTTGCAAGTTGAATAAAATCTCCCATCTCCGTATCTCGGTCTACCACCCCCAAACGGATGCTCAAAAGCATGTTGAAAAAGGTAGTGGAAAAAGATGGGAGAGATTGAGATATGTTGCTGTGGCATCTCATGTTTGCCATAGTAGAGGTTCCACAGGCGTCTACAGGGTACTCCCCATTTGAACTCTTGAATGGTAGACATCCCCGGGGATTGTTAGATGTTACCAAAGAAATGTGGGAAGGGGAGGTCACCCCTCATAGGAGTGTCATTGAGCATATTTCCTTGATGCAGGATCTAATCACATCGGTCCTGCCTCTGGTACGAGAGCATATGGAACGAGCCCAGAAGGCTCAGAGAAGGGTTTATAATCAGGGTGCTAAGACCAGTATTTTCAACCCTGGGGATAGAGTACTGGTGCTGGTCCATACTGTTGAAAGTAAATTCCTCGCAAAGTGGCAGGGTCCATTTGAGATTAAGGAAAGAGTAGGGTAAGTAAACGACAAAGTTTACCTGCCGGGGAAAAGAAAGCCCAAACAGATCTATCATGTTAACCTCTTAAAACCATGGAAGGACAGAGAGGCTTTGTTGGCTGTACCACCTCCTCAAAAAGATAGGGTACCAATAACACCGGACATCCCAGACGGAATCCTTGTCAGTGGCCCAACAACAGGACGTTAAAGAATTTGTGAGCAAAAAGAGAGACTTTTTCTTCCCTTTGCTCGGACTGACCACAGTAATTTAGCATGACATAATCACAGAGCCAGGTGTTTGCGTGAATGTAAAACCTTATAGAATACCTGAGGCTAGACGCGAGGCAGTATAAAAGGAGATACAGAACATGTTAGAGTTGGATGCAATAGGAGGAGTCCCACAGTGACTGGTCGAGTCCCATAGTACTGGTTCCAAAGCCCGATGGCACTATCCGGTTCTGTAACGACTTTAGAAGAATGAATAGCTTGTCCAAGTTTGATGTGTACCCCATGCCTCAGGTCTTCGTTTGGGAGGGGCCCGGTACATAACAACTCTGGACTAGGGGCTACTGGCAGATACCCCTAATAGAGTCAGCCAAGGAGAAAACAGCCTTTTCTACTCCTGAGGACTTTTTCCAGTACAAACGAATACCATTTGGTCTGCATCATTCCAGAGGATGATAGACAAGATGTTGAGGCCACATCGCCCCTATGCAGCTGCCTACTTGGATGATGTTGTCACCCATAGTCCTGATTGGGAATCCCATTTGCCCTGAGTGTAAGTGGTTGTAGATTCCCTCAGGAAAGCAGGGCTCACAGCCAGAGTGTGCCATCGGTCTAGAGGAGGCCAAATACCTTGGTCCCATTATTGGGCGGGGACTCGTTAAACCGCAGACCAACAAACTAGAGGCAATCCAAAAGTGGCCCCGACCCCGAACTAAAAAGCAGGTGCGGGCGTTCCTGGGATCACAGGGTACTATAGGCGCTTCATACCGGACTTTGCCTCCATTGCCGTTCCCCTGATGGGCCCGACAAGGGGCAGAGGGTCGGTTATGCTAAAGTGGAGCCCGGAAGCCGAGAAGGCATTTCAGAAGTTAAAGCAAGCCCTGTGTGTACAGCCGATGCTTGTGACCTTGGACTTCACCAAAGAATTTGTGGTGCACACCGATGCCTCTGATGTGGGTCTAGGGGTGGTACTGTCCCAGATCAGAGACGGGGAGGAGCACCCGGTTGTATACCTAAGCCGGTAGCTGAACCAGCATGAGAAAAATGATGCCATAGTCGAGAAGGAGTGTCTCTCGATTAAATGGGCCTTGGAGAGCCTCAAGTATTATCTTTTGGGCAGGCCGTTTAGACTGGTCACCGACCATGCCCCCTGAAGTGTATGTGCGACAACAGGGAAATAATAGTTGGGTGACAAGGTGGTTTTTGGCCCTACAGCCCTAAAAATTCAAAGTGGAACATAGGGCAGGAAAGCTGCAGAACAATGCAGATGTCCTTTCCACTGTCCACTGTATGGGGGTAACAGTTGCTCAGCCTCAGGGGCTTGAGCAGAGGGGGGATATGTGATGTTATGCGAGGTGCGATAGTGGAAGGGAGTTATTTGTCGCCTCGCATGCGTTCCCTTGGAGTGGCCACCGTGGCAGAGCTGGTTCCGGCCCGGAGTTTCTGGTCCACCCAAATGGTGATTCACACAAGCTAATCGCCCACAATACATATATATATATATACATACACACACACACAGTATCTCACAAAAGTGAGTACACCCCTCACATTTTTGTAAATATTTTATTCTACCTTTTCTTGTGACAACACTGAAGAAATGACACTTTGCTACAATGTAAAGTAGTGAGTGTACAGCTTGTATAACCATGTAAATTTGCTGTCCCCTCAAAATAACCCAACACTAAGCCATTAATGTCAAAACCCCTGGCAACAAAAGTGAGTACACCCCACGCACAATTAGCCATTTTCCCTCCCCGATGTCATCTGACTCATTAGTGTTACAAGGTCTCAGGTGTGAATGGAGAGCAGGTGTCTTAAATTTGGTGTTATCGCTCTCACTCTCTCATACTGGTCACTGGAAGTTCAACATGGCACCTCATGGCAAAGAACTCTCTGAGGATCTGAAAAAAATAATTGTTGCTATACATAAAGATGGCCTAGGCTATAAGAAGATTGCCAAGACCCTGAAACTGAGCTGCAGCATGGTGGCCAAGACCATACAGCATTTTAACAGGACAGGTTCCGCTCAGAACGGACCTCGCCATAGTCAACCAAAGAAGTTGAGTGCACGTGCTCAGCGTCATATCCAGAGGTTGTCTTTGGGAAATAGACAGTGCTGCCAGCATTGTTGCAGAGGCTGAAGGGGCGGGGGGTCAGCCTGTCAGTGCTCAGACCATACACCGCACAAGAAAACCCGCAAACAGTTTGCTGAAGACAAGCAGACTAAGGATTACTGGAACCATGTCCTGTGGTCTGATGAGACCAAGATAAACTTATTTGATTCAGATGGTGTCAAGCGTGTGTGGTGGCAACCAGATGAGGAGTACAAAGACAAGCGTGTCTTGCCTACAGTCAAGCATGGTGGTGGGAGTGTAATGGTCTGGGGCTGCATGAGTGCTGCTGGTACTGGGGAGCTACAGTTCATTAAGGGAACCATGAATGCCAACATGTACTGTGACATACTGAAGCAGAGCACAATCCCCTCCCTTCAGAGACTGGGCCGCAGGGCAGTATTCCATCATGATAATGACCCCAAACACATCTCCAAGATGACCACTGCCTTGCTAAAGAAGCTGAGGGTAAAGGTGATGGACTGGCCAAGCATTTTTCCAGACCTAAATCCTATTGAGCATCTGTGGGGCATCCTCAAACGGAAGATGGAGGAGTGCAAGGTCTCTAACATCCACCAGTTCTGCAATGTTGTCATGGAGGAGTGGAAGAGGACTCCAGTGGCAACCTGTGAAGCTCTGGTGAACTCCATGCCCAAGATGGTTAAGCCAGTACTGGAAAATATAGGTGGCCACACAAAATATTGACACTTTGGGCCCAATTTGGACATTTTCACTTTGGGGTGTACTCACTTTTGTTGCCAGCAGTTTAGACATTAAAGGCTGTGTGTTGAGTTATTTTGAGGGGACAGCAAATTCACACTGTTATACAGGCTGTACACTCACTACTTTACATTGTGCAAAGTGTCATTTCTTCAGTGTTGTCACATGAAAAGATATAATAAAATATTTACAAAAATGTGAGCAGCGTGATACTGTATATACACACACACTATATTACCAAAGTTATTGAGATGCCTGCCTTTACACGCACATGAACTTTAATGGCATCCATGACTGAGTTCGTAGGGTTAAATACTGAGTAGGCCCATCCTTTGCAGCTATAACAGCTTCAACTCTTGTGGGGCGCATAAGTGAGGTCGGGCACGGATGTGGACGAGAAGGCCTAGCTCACAGTCTCCGCTCTAATTTATCTCCAAGGGTGTTCGATCAGATTAAGGTCAGGACTCTGTGCAGGCCAGTCAAGTTCCTGCACCCCAAACTCACTCATCCATGTCTTTATGGACCTTGCTTTGTGCACTGGTGCGCAGTCATGTTGGAACAGCAAAGGGCTATCCCTAATCTGTTCCCACAAAGGTGGGGGCATGAAATTGTCCAAAATATCTTGGTATGCTGATGCCTTAAGACTTCCCTTCACAGGAACTAAGTGGCCAAGCCCAACTCCTGAAAAACAACCCCACGCCATAATCCCCCCTCCATCAAATGATTTGGACAAGTGCACAAAGCAAGGTCCATAAAGACATGAACGAGTGAGTTTGGGGTGGAGGAGCTTGACTGGCCTGCACACAACCTGTCCTGACCTCAACCCAATAGAACACCTTTGGGATGAATTAGAGTGGAGTCTGCGAGCCAGGCCTTCTTGTGCACATCAGTTCCTGACCTCACAAATGCACTTCTGGAAGGATGGTCAAATATTCCCATAGACACACTCCTAAACCTTGTGGACAGCCTTCCCAAGAGAGTTGAAGCTGTTATAGCTGCACAGGATGGGCCAACTCATTATTGAACCCTACAGACTAAGACTGGGATGCCATTAAAGTTCATGTGCATGTAAAGGCAGGTGTCCCAATACTTTTGGATATATATATATATATATATATATATATATATATATATATATATATATATATCCAGAAACACACGTGCACAGTATAACTAAATATTTTTAACACACAGGGTAAAAATTAAATGTCTTTTTACAAAGGTTGTGTCTTTCTAAAATAACAGCATAGTGTCTTGTTGAAAACGCATTATATGCATTTGAGTAGAGTGCAACTTTAAGATATCCCCAGCTGTTAGAGCTCAGCAACCCAGGAACATAACCTTTTCCCCAAGATAATACATACAGATGTGTCAGAGAATGAAGCCATATTGATCAACCAGTATCCTATGTTTTATTAATTCATTTATAGATTGCATTAGCAGACATGTAAATTAGCATCAGAATGTTAAGAGTCTTCTATTCCAGATGCCTTCTATCCCCGACTATTGTAATCAAATATACTAATAGGGAAATAGCTTTATTGTATGTTCCTTCCCTGAGACAACAGAATGGCAAGGCTAAACGGTTGTCTTGAGAATAAATCTGATTACTAGAAAAGGTACAAGACATGAATTCTACAGTAAGTACAAACTGCAAATTTCCTTACTTGTTTTGATATAGAATGCTTTCATTCGAGAGGTTGAAAAATTTAGTAATCGTTTGGCTTTCAAATTTTGATCCTCCAGCAAGATATGCTGAGAATTACAAATACTGTAAAATAAGGCAGAGCAGTCCTCACATTTTCATTAGTTCTTCCAGTGGTGATGGATGCAACCTGAATTACAATGAACTTGGAACTGATGATTCTTTTCTTCAAACAATGCATACAGACTGGAAAGATGTAATTTTGGTACAACACAACTCAATGGTAATTGCCCAGTTTATCCTTGAATTAAACACTGAAGCTCTAAAATGAAAATAATCATCTTTGTGATTTACTCTTTCATTCAACAAATACAAATAAATATAGAGTACAATAAGCAACCACTCAGCAGAAATAAGATTTCTTCAGATGTGACTTGTGCAGGCTGATAAGGCATGAAATCCTGATTTTTCACCTGCTTTAACCATTAATTAAAACAATTACATAAAGTGTAGACATACAGTAGCTCCAGTAATCATATATTGCTTTTTTTTTAGGACTGCATATATCCTGATAGGGGAGATATATATATCAAAAAATCTACTGTTCATTGCACAGGATTTGTGTACTCCATGAAGTAGGCAAAGGGATGGTTCATCTGTGTGTCATTGTCAAACTACCAACTAATCGTACTCTCATGGTCTGGAACTCTTTTGCTGGATTCAAAGTCATCAATTTTCTTAGTATAACCTGAACCAAACAGTGCACCGCAGCATTTTGCAGAGCCACGTAATACTCTCTAGTCTTCATTTAGTTGGTCAGGGGATCATCCCCCAGCAAGATAATTGACCAAAACATCAGACTGTCAGAACTATCTTGGAAGAAAAGATGGAGACTCTAGACTTGAAATTATAAAAAAAAGGCAGCAATCTCAAGATCATGCTTTTATGGGATGCAGCAACATTTGAGGCAATATCTGCAAAAAGTAGCTTCTTTCGATGGCTTAAAATTTTAGATTAGATTTTATTTATTTTAATCATCAATCATATATTTGTTTTATACTTTACTTTTACAGTATATTGACAACAGAAAGTACAAAGTTGAATAACAACAAAATAAAAAATCTATCTATCTATCTGATCACCTGCTGTAATTGCTGTCCTGCGCCATGTTCGCAGCCCCTGCGCCACATCCGCAGCCCCTGTGCCACGTCTGCAGCCCCTGTGCCATGTCTGCAGCCCCTGCACCATGTCCACAGCCCCTGCACCAAGTCTGCACCCCCTGAACCATATCCGCAGCCCCTGCACCATGTCCGCAGCCCCTGCACCTCCTGCACCATGTCCACAGCCCATGACATCTCCTGCACAATGTCCGCAGCCCATGACATCTCCTGCACCATGTCCGCAGCCCATGACATCTCCTGCACCATGCCACAGCCCATGACATCTCCTGCACCATGTCCGCAGCCCATGACATCTCTTGCACCATGCCCGCAGCCCATGACATCTCATGCACCATGTCCACAGCCCAGGAGACCTCCTGCACTATGTCCACAGCCCATGACATCTCCTGCACCATGTCCACAGCCCATGTCATCTCCTGCACCATGTCTGCAGCCCATGTCATCTCTTGCACCATGTCCGCAGCCCATGACATCTCCTGCACCATGTCCACAGCCCATGACATCTCCTGCACCATGTCCGCAGCCCATGACATCTCCTGCACCACGTCCGCAGCCCATGACATCTCCTGCACCATGTCCGCAGCCCATGACATCTCTTGCACCATGTCTGCAGCCTCTGCACCTCCTGCACCATGTCCGCAACCCATGACATCTCCTGCACCATGTCTGCAGCCTCTGACATGTTCTCCCATACCATGTCCACACTTTTACCACTTTTAACTGGAATTTGCTCTTCAATATATAAAGCCCTATTTGCTTTCATATATGTCTTCTCCAGGTAGCGTCGGGAGGGGGGGCTAGGGTGGGCTGGACCCCCGAATGGGCCCCCAAATAGCCCCGGGTCTTGGGGCAGTCAAAAGCTATTGATAGCCCCGAGCAGCCATTTCAGGGTGGCGTGGCGGTGGCGCCTATAATGGACATCACTCTGGTCCAATCCCGCTAGCGTGGGTCCTGTGACGTCCATTAAAGGGCGCCGCCACATTCAGAAGGATGGGAGAGACACTGCACATGAGTGGCGTGTGCGTGGAGGAGAGCTCCGCTCACAGCGTCACATCAATCTGAAAGCCAGGGCAGGGACTGGTACTATGGGAGCGTGGCTGTAGTGAGTGGTGTAGTCCACCGTGCTCTCACCCATCTTTTCCATGTCTGCTGGCCGCTGGGGAGTTTTAGTCCATCCGTACTCTCTCCCCCTTTCTCTCTTTCTCTGTCCCTTTTCTCTCTCTATCCCGGGGAGAGAGAGCGAGAAAGTGAGAGGGGGGAGAGAGCACAGAGGGACTACAACTCCCAGCACATCAGAGAGAGAGAGGATAAAGGGGGCAGCAAGAAAATCTGAAAAATAGCCAGAAAAAACAGAGGAACTACAAGTACCAGCATTTCAGAGAGAGGAGAGGGGGGAGAGTCTCCCCCCTCCCTCTCGCTCTCTGAAATTCTGGTACTTGTAGTTCCCCTGTCTCTGATTATTTCTCAGATTCTTTCTTGCTGCCCCATTCTCCCTCTCTCTGATGTGCTGCAAGTTGTAGTACCACTGTGCTCTTTCTTCCATCTCTCTCTCTCCCCCCCTCACACCTAATGTAAGGAGGGACTCTGCTGGTGACATCTGGTGGCAGGCGACATGGCAAGTGACACACTCGGGACTCCCGTTGATTCTGCATTATGGTGAGTTGAATGATTTAATTTTATATTACAATGTAATAATAGAAATAACGCACTTCAATCATCCTGACACCAGAACAACCATGGTGCCGGGATGATTGAAGCGCTAACACCAGGTGTTTGGAGTATCTTTATCTGCTGATTGTTAAACTTACTGGAATACACATATTGCTATTGTGGTGTAGGATCTGGGCCTGCTGTCACTCCATCCCTCTTTCCTTCTCTCTCCTTCCCTCCCAATTTCTATTTTCTTCCTTCCATCCGTCGTTCATCTTAGACTTGAACCACATCCCCTTTGGGCTGCGCCCATTTTAAGCCACACCCACAGTTTAGGTTAAACAACGCCCATTTTTGCCACACGCCGCATTTCTTTGGGCTAAAGCCCCTTGTCTTTTTCCCACCTAGCAACGCCCCTGTTCTTCTCTATATATAATACAATTCAAATGTGCTTTAAAATGCATGGCCTTCCCTTTTATGAACAAGAAAATAATGCAGTTATGCTGTTGGGCTGGTATAACAATGCTATAAGGCTGGTATGAAATTATTTCCAGAACTGGTTTTTATTCCCAGTCCAGCCCTGTATATTGCCATTGCACACATATCAGATAAAAAAAAATGGGCCCGGGTGCGCAGAAAAGACTGTAGTACATTTAACCACTTTAAGACCGAGCCTCTTTTTGGAGTTTGGAGGTTATCAGCTAAAAACAGGTTTTTTTGCTAAAAATTACTTAGAACCCCCAAACATTATATTTTTTTTTTTTTCTAAGACCCTAGAGAATAAAATGGCGGCCATTGCAAAACTTTATGTCACACCGTATTTGCGCAGCGGTCTTTTTTTTTATATTACAAACCCCCAAGATTCATTAAAAATCGTTTTTTTGGACAAAAATCGACTATTGGAGGTTTGAGGTTTTTCTCCGAGCCAGAATTTCACCAATTTACATGATGTCAGAAAAGACGCGTGGGCCCGGGTAAAAAAAAATAGACTATACACACGTTACCGTTATATGTCCCGACCTGACCCTTATTTTTGGTCAAGACCTTTATTAAAGTATGGTCGGAATATCGTAACAATATGGTCGGGTTGTCGTATTGACGTAATAAAAGAACAAGTATTTTCCCTTCCGGTACGTAAAATTTCGTGTA
>BLSH010053533.1:444782-506982 GCA_018402905.1 Glandirana rugosa | reverse complement strand
TTTCCTATTACAAGAAATGTAAACATTCCTTGTAATAGAAAAAAGCATGCCAGGACCTCCAAAATATGAGATCTGGGGTCAAAAAGACCTCAGATCTCATTTTTAGACTAAAATGCAATAAAAAAAAAAAAAAGTGGCAGGGGAAAAAAAAAAAATGTCCCCTTTAAGAGCATTGGGCGGAAGCGACTTGTGACGTCGCTTCCGCCCAGCATTGTTATGGAGCCGGGTGAGCGGCTTCAGCCGCTCACTCGGCACACGGACACCAGACTGAGAGGACCCGATCATCTCCGCCGCTGCCGGCGGGTCCGGTAAGCGGCGGAGATGACCGGAAAGCGGCGGGAGGGGGGGGGCACCTCTCCCGCCGCTGATAAAAGTGATCTCGCGGCGAATCCGCCGCGGAGATCACTTTTATCCGACGCAGAATCGCCTGCAGAAAAAAATGATACCGGGGTTATGGTAGCTATCTGCTACCATAACAACGGTATCCCACTTCAAAGTACCGCCGTCAAACGACGTACGGCGGTCCGGAAGTGGTTAATCCAAAAGAGAGAGTGGCACTCACAGGTCTTGAAAGGTGAACGCACAGTGAAGGTTTTATTTCAACGTTTTGACGAGGCACAAGCTTGTTTTCCTCAGGTCCTGTTCGAAATAAAACCTTCACTGTGCACTCGTCTTTCAAGACCTAGGAGTGCCGCACTTGCTTTTGGAATATATATATATATATATATATATATATATATATATATATATATATATATATTGTAATGTTTGGGGGATTGTAGTTCCACAGGACCGAGTGCAAAGCGGGTAAACTTAAACAGATAGGTTTTTATTTTCAGCAAGCAAATCAAAATAAGGCTTCCAGCAGCACACAGAAATGAAAACACAAAAGAAAGTCCGCTATCTTCAGCACAAAGTAAACATAAAAGTACAAAGGCACATACAGTTTGTGGAAGGGACTTCACCCCAGGGTTTTAGCACAGTCCTTGTCGGCTATTTTAGCAGCATTCAGCAAACCTCGCAGCTCTCCAATCACAGGTGTCTCTACACAGCTCCTCCTCACCACCTCTAACACCCCTTCCTGTCTTTAAGGGCTGCTTCCTGGAGGCTCTTAATCCTGTGTGTGCTGGAGTCCTTGTAGTCAGGAGTGGAGGCCCTTTTCCCACCCGAAGATCACTTCAGGGCCTCCGAAATTCAAGGTCCCAGGTATCTCTCTATTGACACAGAGAGAACTGCGAGCCAGTCCTTTCTTTAATATGGCTATCCCCGGAATTTCTCACCCATCTCGAGTGACCCCCTCTGAGCACTTCCACACTTTCCTTAACCACTTTAGGACCAGAGCACTTTTTGAGATTGGGCACTGTGTCGCTTTAACTGACAATTGTGTGGTCGTGCGGCGTTGTAAGTGAAATTGACGTCCATTTTCCCCACAAATAGAGCTTTCTTTTAGCGGTATTTGATCACCCCTTTGTCACTCCTGATCACCGCTATAAACAAAAACAAGCGACGATTTTGAAAAAAAAAAAAACAATATTTTTTACTTTTTGCTATAATACATGTCCAAAAAAATATATAAAAAACAAATTTATTCATCAGTTTTGGCTGATATATATTCTTCTACATATTTGTGGTAAAAAAAAAAAAATCACAACTGGCGTATATTGATTGGTTTGCACAAAAGTTTATAAACCATGAGAATTAATTTATGGTGTTTTTACTATTTTTTTTTACTAGTAATGGTGGTGATCTGCGATTTTTGTTGGAACTGCGATATATCGGCAAACATGTTGGACATTTTTGACACTTTTTTGGAACCAATGACATGTATACAGCGATTATAGCTAAAAATAGCTAGTGATTACTGTATAAATGTCACTGGCAGGGAAGGGGTCCTGAGTACAGGGATCGGTAGATCTGTCTTGTTCCCCAGAGTGGGGAACAGCCATGTTTCCATCAGTGGTTCCCCGTTCTGGCTCTTTCACAGGCAATCGCGGGTCGCTGGCGGACATGGAGTCAAGGCCCAGCTCACAGAGCGTGGATTTCCATTTATAAACGGCGATTTGCGGGAACGTGCCACTTTGCCACCGTGTATATACTATACCTGGTCAGCAAGTGGTTAAAGGGACCATAAACCAAATATTGGTGCTATATAGCACCCATCCAGGACCCAAACTTGGCATCCTGTACATAATATATATATATATACACATATACACACACAATATATATTGTCAAAAGTATTGGGACTCCTGCCTTTACACGCACATGAATTTTAATGGCATCCCAGTCTTCGTCCGTAGGGGTTAATATTGAGTTGGCCCACCCTTTGCAGCTATAGCAGCTTCAACTTTCCTGGGAAGGCTGTCTACAAGATTTAGGAGTGTGTGTTTATGGGAACGATTGACCATTCTTCCAGAAGCTCATTTGTAAGGTCAGTCACTGATGTTGGACGAGAAGGCCTGACTCGCAATCTCCACTCTAATTCATCCCAGGTGTTCTGTTGGGTTGAGGTCAGGTCAGCCCAGTCAAGTTCTTCCATCCCAAACTCTCTTATCCATGTTTTTATGGACCTTGCTTTGTGTACTGGTCCAAATCATTTGGTGAAGGGGGGGGGGGGGTTATGGTGTGAGGTTGTTTTTCAGGGGTTGGCCTTTGTCCCTTAGTTCCAGTGAAGGGAACTCTTAAGGTGTCAGCATACCAACACATTTTGGACCATTTCATTTTCCAAACTTTGTGGGAACAGTTTGGGGATTGTGCCTTGCTGTTCCACCAGTGCACAAAGCAAGGTCCATAGAGACAAGGATGAGCGAGTTTGGGGTGGAGGATATATATATACCATATTTTTCACACCATAAGACGCACCTAGGTTTTAGAGGAGCAAAACAAGAAAAAAAATATTCTGAACCAAATGGTGTACTAAAATATTTACCAGTGCAGCCATATACCAGAGTCCATGAAATACAGCCATATACAAGTTCTATGAAATACAGCCATATACCAGAGTCCATGAAATACAGCACATACCAGAGTCCATGAAATACAGCACGTACCAGAGTCCATGAAATACAGCACATACCAGAGTCCACGAAATACAGCACATACCAGAGTCCACGAAATACAGCACATACCAGAGTCCATGAAATACAGCACATACCAGAATCTATGAAATACAGCACATACCAGAATCTATGAAATACAGCACATACCAGAGTCCATGAAATGCAGCATATACCAGTCCATGAAATGCAGCACATACCAGTCCTATGAAATGCAGCTCATAGCAGAGTCCATAAAATACAGCCATACCCGTGTCCATGAAATGGAGCCTGACAGAGCTGAGAGGGAGATTCATCTCCCGGCACCGCTGTGATGATGTCGTCACACTGCACCTAGTGGAGCTCCACTCTGGAGCCAGATCCCATTCAGATAGAAGACAGAGCAGCTTCAGCCGCCGCAGTACTTCATTTGGCCGCTGGGGCTGCTCTGTCTTCTCACTGTGTGAGATCAGAGCAGCGCTCTATGGTGTCTGGGAGCCCACAGTGTAATTCGGGCTCCCGACGGCGACAAGGAGGGGGGCGGGGTTTTTTTCAGGTATTCGCACCATAAGACGCAGGGAGACTTTCCCCCACTTTTTGGGGGGAAAAAAAGCGCGTCTTATGGTGCGAAAAATACAGTGTATGTATATATATATATATATATATATATATATATATATATATATATATATATATAATATAGGGCCACTCACAGGGTATTCTGTGAGGTAAAAACAAAGAGATTCTTTATTGTAGAACTGATATTCCAGTAAAGACCAGCTCATCTTCAGGGTGACATTTAACCACTTCCTTACTGGGCACTTAAACCCCCCTCCTGCCCGAACCAATTTTCAGTTTTCAGCGCTGTCGCTCTTTGAATGACAATTGCACGGTCGTGCGACGTTGTACCCAAATAAAATTTGCGTCCTCTTTTTCCCACAAATAGAGCTTTCTATTGGTGGCATTTGATCGCCTTTGCGTCATTTCTGATCACCGCTATAAACAAAAAAAGAGCGACAATTTTGAAAAAAAACAATATTTTTTACTTTTTGCTATAATATCCAAAAATAAAAAATAAAAAAACAAATTTATTCATCAGTTTTGGCCGATATTTATTCTTCTACATATTTTTGGTAAAAAAATTGCAATCGGCGTTTATTGATTGGGTTGCGCAAAAGTTATAGCGCCTACAAACTATGGACATTGATTTATGGCGCTTTTATTTTATTTTATTTTTTTACTGGTAATGGCGGCGATCTGCGATTTTTATCGGTACTGCGATATCGGGGCGGACATGTCGGATGTTTTTGACACTTTTTTGGGACCAATGACATTTATACAGCGATCAGAAATTTTTCCACTGATTACGGTATAAATGTCATTGGCAATGAAGGGGTTAACCAGAAGGGGGCAGTGAAGGGGTTAACAATGTTCCCTGGGTGTGTTCTAACTGTGGGGGGCGGAGCTGGTCGGGACATAACAGATCTAACTGATCCCAGTGACAGGGATCAGGAGATCTGTCATGTCCCATTCACAGAACGGGGAACCGCCGTGTTTACTTCGGCGGTTCCCCATTCCTCCTCTCTGAAAGGAGATCGCCCTGCACGAGCCAAATGGGAGGACGTCTATTGACGTCCTCCCGGCATTTTAGAGCCGCGCTGTAGCCGTCATTCGGCTATGGCGCGGGTGGGAGGTAGTTAAAGTGGTTCTAAGGTTTTTTAACTTCATGCATTCTAAACATGAAGGTAAAAACCTTCTCTGTGCATTGGCTGAGACAACAACAGGAGCCATTGGCTCCTGCTGTTGTCAATCACAACCAGCGAGCCAATGAGAAGAGAAAGGGGGTGGGGCCAAGCCACCAACTATGTGTGTGAATGGACAAGCAGATGAGTGGCTTGGGGGAGCAAGCCTGCTTGAGTGCCCCTCATAGCAAGCTGCTTGATCTGGGGGCACTGTACAGGAGGAGAGGCCAGAAGTGAAGGCAGGGGACCCAAGAAGAGGAGGATCCTGGCTGCTCTGTGCAAAACCATTGCACAGAGCAGGTGTGTATGACATGTTATTTAAAAAAAAATGGCTTTAATATCCCTGTAAATTTCACCAACCTTCTCTCTATCCCACATATATCCTGGATAAGCCATCAATGTATACACAATCCAAACATCACAAAAGGTACAACATAAATAAAATAAATAATACATAAAAAAATAAATAGTTTTAACAAGCCTGACTCAAAAATGCCCATCTCCATCCAGGGCTGTATGTCTAAATACATACGCACCCATGTGTACACGTTCATAGAGGCTGAGAAAGAAAATGGTTTGATATACAAATAACAAATGAATAACATTTTTTAAATAATCTGAATTGAAAATTGTTACAGTTTAGGAAGTATGTTCCCTAGGTGTTTTGGCTGATGTTTAAAATTTGAAGTCTAATATAAATGGCAATTTTCAACATTTTTAAATACAGCTATAGCAGCTATCACCAGAATGCACGCATGTAGTCAGGGATTGGCTACAAAAAGGCTAGGGAAGATCAGCAGCACTGAGATGCGAGAAAGGAATAAAAATTATGAAGACAAGTACAACAGAGCACTTTGTAAGTTAGTTAAGGCCTACAGCAACTGTAAATTGTAATATGCGGGGTCCAGAAAAGGGAACAACGTAAAGTATAAAAATAGGGGGAAAAATTAAAGGAGTTGTAAAGGCAGAAGCTTTTTTATCTTAATGAATTCTATGCATTAAAATAAAAAGCCTTCTGTGTGCAGCAGCTCCCCTGAGCCCCTCTAATACTTACCTGAGCCCCATCTCTATCCAGCGATGTCCACGAGTCCCTCAGGCGTAAATGACTCTCCCTCCTGATTGGCTATGACACAGCAGTGGCACCATTGGCTCCCGCTGCTGTCAATCAAAGTCAGTTAGCCAATCAGGAGAGAGAGGGTGTGAGGCCGAACGGCAGCTCAGTGTCTGAATGGACACACGGAGCTGCAGCTCGGCTTGGGTGTCCCAATAACAAGCTGCTTCTTGTGCGGGCACTCGACAGGAGGGAGAGGCCAGGAGCAGCGAAGAGGGACCCGAGAAGAGGAGGATCCAGGCTGCTTTGTGCAAAACCCTCTGCACAGAGGTGGTAAGTATAACATATTTGTTATTTTTTTAAAAAAAATGAGACTGTACAATCACTTTGTGAATATCAAACGAATATCTATGTGTATATCAACCTATTGCAATAAAGATTGATGAATTCAGCATAATGAAAATAAGATAAATGTTCAAAGCAAACAGAGCAACAAGTTCAAAAATCACAGTTTTGGCATTAGGTTATTGGATATAAAGTAACAGTTCACTTCCCAAACTTGTCTACTGTGAGCTTAGGAGTCTGCATTGGGAACCTAAACAATTGTATACTAACAGATTCCTTTTTCAGGGCAATAAAGTTGCATATGATATACTGTCTGTTTAAGATACTACATACTGAAGAAATAACTATATGTAGCTGAACAGTCTTTCCTTGATGGTGCAATACTATCTATTACACTAGCCCCTAATAAGATGAACAAACACCTGAAGATATGGCAGCTCTGCATTGTAGCAGAACAATGTAATTCTAGAAATCTGTGAAACAGTCACAGCAGCATGAGGAACTTCTTTACTGAGACCATGTGGTCATCTTAGGGAGACAAACAAAAAACAGGTGGAATCACTGCCACTTCTTTGGCTGTCCTTTATGAACTCAACAAATGGGAATCTGACTGATGGTTCCAGCAGGAAGTTTGCCTAAATTCTCTCTCATCTACCTTCTTCCAGAACATTTTTTGACTGATCTCCTTCATCCCAGACTGTGTTGCAAAGATTTCTCCGTCTGATGGCACACATGCTCCAAACAGTCACACGTGTCTCACTTTTCAGTAGCTACCCTAAAGAGGTCAACTGTGGTGGCCATTTTGGGATTATCTGAATTCCACAGAAACTACATTGCTGGTAAACAATAGGGAGCAGAGTAACCTCTAGTGCCAAAGAGCAGTGTGTGTAAAATCATAAAAAAATGCTGCAACATAAAAGGTGAATATGGTAGATTTGCACTTCTACTGTACTTTAACACAGTTGGTAATGTAGCAAGTGTCTCTGGAGATACCTTCAATATTTTCAGTCAATGTCCTATGTGTTGCATTTGCTATTTTAATAAATGATGGATTGTTTGCAATAGTTCATAGCTAGATCACTTTCAAATCAGTACAGGTATGGCCACCTTTAGAGAACAAAAGATATATTCAGTACTACCTTACTTGGGGGGGGGGGGGGGGCAGTAGCAAAAGGAACAGGTTTCCTATTCTGCCTGATCAAAATTGGCCAAATGGAGGGACTGACTATTCATTTTTAAGAACAGTTTTAAAGGTCAGGTGAAAGTTAAATTTGTATAGAAATCAATTTAGAACATTTATAAGGGCTCGTAAATCTTTTTTAACATTTTTTTTTCAGGTGCAACAAAAGAACTTTCAAATGCAGCCTTTCGATGAAGACAGACCCCTCCAAGCACAAAACTGTAGAGCAGTGGTTCTCAACCTTTCTAGTGCCGTGACCCCTTGATAAAACTTCCTTGTGTGGGGACCCCTAACAGTAAAATTATTTTCGTAGCGTGGGTTGTCAGCACCCAAGGCAAGTAATTTGCCCCCCATAACCCGCGGACATTTAGCTCTCCCTGAGTCCCTTCCTTCTCTATCCATCTTTCTTGTTCTTTCTCTTATTCTTTCTCTCCCTTTTGCTTTGTTCCTCCTCCTATTTTCCCCTCTCTACCATGTATTATCTCTTTTTATTCATTCTCTTACTCCTTGTTGAGATGGAGGGGACTGGGATGAGTGGCAATGCTAGTGGGGGGATGGTACTGTCACTCAAGGGAACAGGAGAACAGTGGAGGTTCTACACAGTGAGAGACTTTAAAGTAATCCACCGGTGCAGTGAGTGCAGACCCTGGGAGCTGGAGGAGAAAGTGCTGGAGCAGGCTGGGAGAGGAATAGTGGACAGTCTGTGGAAGCCTAGGGAGTCAGTCAGTGAAAGGAGTGTCACTGAGGAAAAGCAGGTCGGTGGGACCTGGAAGAGGGATGGGCTGGGATTTGTAGTCCATTAAAGGCTCGGCTAGCACTCAAATACTTTTGTTACACATTCAGGGGACCGTGATCCCTGGCCTGTAATGGGTGTTCCGGAGGTCCTGCTAACACAAAGTAGGCCTTACCATGTGCTAGCTGCGGTGAAGAGGAAGGAATAGAGAAACTTGATAAATTTCCTTTCAGTCTGGAAACGAACTGATGTGCAGGAGAGAAGTAAAAGAGTGATGATCTGCAAGTTCTGGGTTAGAGAGAGAACTGTAGAAGAAACGGTCAGTAAGTGAGTGCTGGAGAGTTGTGAGGAGTAACAGTCTGCAGAGGGATAGTCTGCAGTGCAAGTGTGCATATACAGGATTGTATATGGAGTTCGTGTACCATAATTCTTTGGGTATCCCACAGCCATCCCTTATCCCCATCCAAGTTATTTCCCCTAAATAAAACAACAAAACCAAGAGCCAGCCTGTTCAGTGTCTCCGGATGTGTGATATATGGTGTGATTGAAGGCAGCTATGAGGTGAACCACTACTACCAGCCACTCTCAAGGGAGCACATGGCTACACTCGTCATGGTTCATAAGGCTTTTATACTTTTTAACTATTATATATGTTGGTGATCATATAAAATACGCATCTTAAAATAAATGGTGAATGGAACATGGAAAAACAATATAATATATCACATTATTTATCAACTCCATAATAACACATTTTTTTTATTAAAACATATCTAATCTTAAAACTGCTTCCAACTCCTTCTAATACTTACAATAACCTCAGAAGAAAAATGCATATACAGTACTTAATCATATCTATTCTCAGGGCGCTCCAGTTCGGTTGCGGCTCTTTTCTCTCAGCTAGCAGCAGCTGAGAGTAGCCGGTGCTGGTTGCCACAGGGGAGATTACATGACTGTACTGGAGCACCCTGAGAATAGGTAAGTATACACATCTTTCTTCTACAGGATAATTAATATTGGTGTTAGGAAGGGGGTAGGAGCATTTTTTTTTGTAATTCCTTTTTTGTCACAAAAGGTAACATGGTACAAGCAACTACACGAGCAATAACAATTTTACATGCGGAGAAGCAAATCTTACATTGGCGGGTTCAGCGATAACCAGGTCAAAAAAAAAACGCAATAGTATCATCATCAGAGAAGCAATTGTGATTGAAGTTTACATGCTGCAACTGGTAACTGATACAATATTCAAAGAACAATATCTACCAGTCTAACCATCCCGTCTTTCAGAACGTTTGTCAGAGCAAATAGCAAGAAAGATTTCACATTTCTTAGTATTTAAAAAAAAAAAAAAAGAACACACACAAAGTTTAGGGCAAAGAACCACATGTCCGGCTGGTAATCCTAAAGAGAAAGCATCCATGTCCATCCAAGTCGAACTGACATTAATATAACAAAAAGCTAGACGGGCAGGAAGCTCGATAGAGGGGCAAAATCTTGGGATGCCTGTCAGACTGAGAGTGCAAGCAAACTAGCTACCTTGTAGACCAGAGGTGTAGAATTGTCTACAGAAAACATCCAAATAAAGATATAAAAGTGGATACAGCGGGTTCAGGTAAGGAAAAAAAAAAGCCATAGGGTGAGCAAGCAGGAAGTTTGTAGGAGACGTAGGGACACATCAAAGACATAGAAGAGAAGCAGATAACCGCGTGCCCCATGCCCAGGCCCCCCAGGACACCACCCAGTGACGGCCCTAGTGCGGAATCTCCGCGAGGTAGGCATCTGTGAATAAAAAGTGCTGCCAAGGTCTCCAAGTCTCTTGAAAGATCTCCTCTTTGTTATGCAGGGTAGCAGTGAGGTCTTCCATGTTTCTTAGCTCATTAACTTTGGAGAACCACAGCACCAGAGAGGGAGGGTGCTCAGATTTCCAGCAGAGGGGGACACAAGCCTTGGCCACATTCAGGAGCTGTATGGTGAGTGAGGTTTTGTATTTTTTAATCGAGCGCTTGGAAAGATGGAGAAGACAGGCCGCCGGCTTATCCTCGAGGTCGACATCACCCCCTGCCAAAAATGTTGCAGCTTGGGGCAACTCCAACAAAAAATGGAGCATCGTGCCCTCTTCTCTGCCACATCGCCAGCACAAATTGGTGGTCTGGGGGAATAAACGGTGGAGAACTGAAGGTACCCTGTACCATCTTGTCAAGATTTTGTAGCACGTCTCCTAGATTCTGGTGGCAATGGAAGACTTATGGGCAAAATGCAATATTTTCTCCCTCTCCGGGACCGTGAGGTGAAGGCCTAGATCCTCCTCCTATTTAATGAGAAACGGGGGCGTGAATCCCTCCGGATGCTGGGCCAGGGCGGTGTACAGCATGGAGAGGCCATGGCAAAGTGGTTCCCCCCTACGGCACACCTCCTCAAGAACCGTGAGTGGCCTAGGAATGCCTGGTGTCCGGAGACATTTCCACAGAAAAGCTTGAAACTGGAGGCCACTGAGAAAGTCCAAAGGGAGGGTGGGGGCATCAGTCCCCGCAGCAATAGAGAGAGTCCCATCCTCACGGACAAAATCGGAGACATACAGCCATCCCCTAACCCTTAAGCGCTGAAAGATTGGATTACTGAGGCCCGGTCCAAATTCCGGGTTACCCAGTATTGGGATCATGGGAGATGGCGACGGTGAGACCGAACTGTTTCGGAAAGTGTCCCTCGCCACCATCAGAGTGTCCCCCAGAGTCGGGTGTTTCGAAATGGCCCTCGGGAGAGGGGAGGATATCCAAGGCCAACTTTTGGCCATGTTCGCCGAATCCTCCATTTCCATAGCTACCCAGTGCTTCGCATCAACATGGCAGAACCAATCTATCAGCCTAGTCAGGTGCGTTGCCCTGTAATAAGCCTTCATATCTGGGAGGCTAATGCCCCCTCAGGACTTGGGCAGGTGGAGAATTGAGAATCGGATGTGAGAATGTCTGTGGGACCAAAGTCGTGGAACAAGACATTAATCCGCTTGAAGAAAGCGGGCGGGAGACGGATGGGGTGGGGGGAGCATTTTTAAGCTTAGATCGTTTTAGTCCGGAATTCTATTTTAACTGTTCTAACAATCCATGTACAGAAATCTAGTACATTTTTTATTTATTTATTTCAGGTACTTATATAGCGCTGTCAATTTACACAGCGCTTTACATATACATTTCTACATTCACATCAGTCCCTACCCTCAAGGAGCTTACAATCTAAGGTCTCTAATTCACATTCATACATACACTAGGGCCAATTTAGACAGGATCCAATTAACCAACCAGCATGTCTTTGGAGCGGTACATAAACTTAGTACATAAAACTTTGTAAGCCATACAGGTTTGTCTGTAGACATTAAAGGCATTCACTTGAAGCCAAAAATGAGAACAAGTATATTATGATCAAGGGAAAATCCTGGCATGTCATAGTAGTGAGCAATATAATGTAAATGAACAGATATGCTGAGAGCCATAATAATAATTACAATTTCTTTATATTTAGTTCACTGAGATAATTAGCTGTCTACTGGCTACCGGCAAAAAAATAAGTTATATCTGAAGTAGTGCCCAGGATAACATTTGTATTCTATGGTCATTGTCATTATTGTTTTTAAAATTCCTGGCCTAAATATTCATTGCATTATATATTTAAATGCCCTCTATTGGGTTTAGGGGTTTTTCTAACACAAGTAGAGATTTATCCTATGTACTAATGATTTTAGTTTTTCCTAGATACCGGAAAGTTAAATCACTTGATTTCTTGTGTTAAGGACTTTGGTGATGATTTCACCATTAGTTCTTAGGTCTGCACCTTGCAATAGCAAATGTTAGGGGAGAATCCCCAAATCTTTGCAGATGGTATCCTTAGTGGAATCTGAATCCAGAACTCCATACAAGCCCATATTCCTATTTATTTTTCAGTTAAGTTAAGGAAGAGGTGTCCCTTTGCCAACATGTAAGCAGGCCCCTGAGCAACTGGCATGCCAGTCCATGACGCCTTCCATTGTTCTCCTGCAACAGGAAGGAGATGGGGTTCCATGCACTTGTCGCATGGACGAACCTTGCCATCTTGGTTACTCACATGCTCCCAGCCAGAGGCCCACCTCCAGAACTAAAGGAATGTCCACACAATCTGCCTTTTTAAATGTTTTACTGTAGCCTGGACAGAGTTCAAAGTTTTTCCCAGTACAGAAGTACATCACCTCCTCTTGCCATCTGCAATAATGTTCTGTTCAAATTCAAGTTTACTATGGGGACGCTGACCATCACTTTCAACTTTATTGTAGGATTCCGGAGATAGGCTCGCTCCTTGGGCCTATTCCAGGCCTAACCCAAAGGGCGCACTCAAAATAAGACTGCAGCCTACATAATGGTTCTCTGTCGGCTACCACTTCCCATTAACATCTCACTTCTATTTCTTCTGGCCTTGGGCTTATATAGGAATACACTATCCTAACCCACAGTGCACACCCAGGGGCAGGGTTTCCCCAAAAGGGGTACTAACCCTGCTTACAAACATATTTAATATATGGAAGTTATTTTGTAAAACCATGTGTTAAAGATTTCATCAGAAGGCCAATTCTACAGTAAATGCAAATATTAGTATTATTATTTTTAAATTTAAACAATTTCTATACATGTATATTAATGTTTTAGTCACTTTAAAGCACAAAAGTTTGAAAGCTAACATTATCCTGATAGGCTGGCATATCAGACACCAGCCAGAAAAAACTGCTCCTGGACTTAAAAACAAATTTAAAGTTTTTAGAAAGTCTAGCAATGGCACAACCCTTCACTGTAATGCATTTTTTAGTGAAAAACAACAATGCATAGACTGGCAGAAAACTCAGTATTCCCAAACTGGTTCAGGGGACCTAATAACCGTGATGGAATATCACTGACAGACTGCCCTCAGCTCAACAAGTAAATTTAATAAATTTCAGTTCTTGACTAATATATCAGGTTGACGGGTTCAGGCAAATCTTTTAATGGCTTACACGTAGCATCTAATGTGATGTACTGGCTTCTATTATCACAAAATATCTTTAGCAAACTCAACAGATCACGGTTAGTAAAACTGGGCAATGTATGACTGCATTTCTCAAATGTATTAATGCATATTCTGAATACCACTGTTTTGCAAGCAACCCAAAGGTGTGGGTTGCCTAATCTCAAACACTCCATAATATAGTGCATTAAAGTTCAACCCCTGCATTTTCCTGGCCCCTGGGACTGGTTTGGTGAGGACTGGGGACATTGTGATTGGCTGCACCCATCTGGGAACAATGTACTGCTGTGGCAGTGATTATGTACAACAGCTGGCTACACTAATATACAGTGTCACTAGAGCAGCTAGCCATTGTGCATGATCACCATCACAGTGGTATATATATATATATATATATATATATATATATATATATATATATATATACACATACACAGTATCTCACAAAAGTGAGTACATCCCTCACATGTTTGTAAATATTTTATTATAGCTTTTCATGTGACAACACTGAAGAAATGACACTTTGCTACAATATAAAGTAGTGAGTGTACAGCTTGTATAACAGTGTAAATTTGCTGTCCCCTAAAAATAACTTAAACAGCCATTAATGTCTAAACCACTGGCAACAAAAGTAAGTACACCCCTAAGTGAAAATGTCCAAATTGGGCCCAAAGTGTCAATATTTTGTGTGGCCACCACTATTTTCCAGCACTGCCTTAACCCCCTTGGGCATGGAGTTCACCAGAGCTTCACAGGTTGCCACTGGAGTCCTTTTCCACTCCTCCATGATGACATCACGGAGCTGGTGGATGTTAGAGACCTTGTGCTCCACCACCTTCCATTTTAGGATGCCCAACAGATGCTCAATAGGGTTTAGGTCTGGAGACATGCTTGGCCTGTCCATCACATTTACCCTCAGCTTCTTTAGCAAGGCAGTGGTCATCCTGGGGGTGTGTTTGGGGTTATCATGTTGGAATACTGCCCTGCGGCCAAGTCTCCGAAGTGAGGGGATCATGCTCTGCTTCAGTATGTCACAGTACAGGTTGGCTCAATGAACTGTAGCTCCCCGGTGTTGGCAGCACTCATGCAGCCCCAGACCATGACACTTCCAACACCATGCTTGACTGTAGGTAAGACACACTTGTCTTTGTACTCCTCACCTGGTTGCAGCCACACATACCATCTGAACCAAATAAGTTTATCTTGGCCTCATCAGACCACAGGATGTGGTTCCAGTAATCCATGTCCTTAGTCTTCTTGTCTTTAGCAAACTGTTTGCGGGTTTTCTTGTGCGTCATCTTTAGAAGAGGCTTCCTTCTGGGATGACAGCCATGCAGACCAATTTGATACAGTGTGCAGCGTATGGTCTGAGCACTGACAGGCTGACCCCCCACCCCTTCAACCTCTGCAGCAATGCTGGCAACACTCATACGTCTATTTCACCTGAAGTCATTTGTGGGTTTTTCTTTGCATCCCAAACAAATTTCCTGGCAGTTTTGGCTGAAATTGTAGTTGATCTACCTGACCATGGTTTGGTTTCAACAGAACCCCTCATTTTCCACTTCTTGATTAGCGTATGAACACTGCTGATTGGCATTCTCAATTCCTTGGATATCTTTTTATATCCCTTTCCTGTTTTATACAGTTCAACTACCTTTTCCCACAGATCCTTTGACAAGTGTTTTGCTTTCCCCATGACTCAGAATTCAGAAACGTCAGTGCAGCACTGGATTAAAGATGCAAGGGTCTGTGAGGAGTAAAGAAACTCATTGACCTTTTATACATACACACAAATTACAAGCAAACCGATCACAGGTGAGGATGGTTACCTTTAATAGCCATTCAAACCCTTTTGTGGCAACGCGTGTGCATGTTATCAGGCCAAAATCACCAGGGTATGTAAACTTTTGATCAGGGTCATTTGGGTAGTTTCTGTTGTCATTATGTTTTAAAAAGAGTAAACACAGTTGATTGATAATAAATGGCTTCAGCCAAACACTAACCATGAGTGAAAGAAATGTTTTTGTGTTATTCATATTCTCTGAAAAATGTCCAAGAAATCATAAATTCTGCCAGGGTATGTAAACTTATGAGCACAACTGTATCCCATCTTAAAATTAATACCCCAAGCAGGATTTCATGCACAGATTTAAAACAGCTAAGGATATAATTAAGATATTTGTGAACATGAGAGATACAGCCTTGTTGTCTAAAACAGCATATAAGCCTTTACTTGTTCTCTTTGGGGTCCAGAATACATTATTCAGAATGGAATTTGGATGGAAAATCTCTTAATTCCTGTTGATATTATGCAATTCATAGCAATCATTTTGCATGTAGCTTTGATTTAAGCTGCTTTTACAATGAGTTAATAACAGTAATCATACTTCCTGTCTTGTTTTTCTGGCTAGAAATTATAAGATGTTATCATATTGTGTGTCTCCTCGCAAACACTGTCTGTTGTATGTTAATTATCTAAAATAGCCTAATCCTTTGTAAGCTTAATGTGAAAGAATGCGTGTTTGTCAAATGGGCACACTCAACTGAAATTATTTACTACTGCAGATATTGTAGAGTGCACTCTTTCTATCAAAGTAAATTTTAATTGAAATTCTTTAGACAAAGAAGCAAAGATATATGTTTGTGTTCAGCTGGAACTATAGACAAAGCTTATCTTGTGTTATCTTTCCTTCAAGACTTTAGTAACAATTTCTTATTCTGGATAACAGCCAAATAAAATTGTTCAGTCTGTTTAAGAATGGATAAAAAGACAGTGCGTGTTATTTAAAAATAGTGTTGTAACATATAGACATTGAAGAAAAGTTTAAGTGGGTTTGATTCTCAGTGCTGCTTTAGCTCTGAGGAAGAAGGCATGGTCTTCGAAACATGTTAGCTGGTGCAGCCCTCATGTCCTCTCTACCACGGTTTTGGGACCAGCACCAAGACAGGACCATCTGCTCCGTGTCGGAGGCTTATTTTATGCGGTTTTCTTCACATGTTTGTGAGTATTTTTATCAATTTTTAATAAATTTTACCTTGGGATAATGCAATAGGCCAGTGCGTCTTCTTTTTCTTTCATTACTTAGTGCCACTTGGGATAGCCCCTATCCTGGAAGGCAGCAAGTCTATCTGAGTTATCCCTGGAATGCACTCATTCCTTACCACATTGCTTGCGCAGGAGTATTCTTACTTTCCCCCCTTTTACTTACCTGAGCCCGATCGTTCCAGCGAAAGGGACGAGCACACCCGCTCCAACGGGTGTCTCGTGTTCTCATTGGATAGATTGATAGCAGCAGGAGCAATTGGCTCCCGCTGCTGTCAATCAAATCCAATGACATGGGAGCCGGGGGCAGGGCCGAGTCCTGCTGTCTGTGTCAATGGACGCAGCAGCAGGACACAGGAGCACACCAACATGAGAGCACCAAGGGAGAGCGGCTCTCCAACGGGGCACTCAAGAAGAGGAGGAGTCAGGAGTGCTGCTGAAGGACCCCAGAAGAGGAGGATCGGGGCCACTCTGTGGGGGTCCCGATGACTTGGGAGTCTACTTACATGGATCCGGATTTTCCTTTTTCCATATAGGACTGGTGCGACAAATTATGTAAGTTTTATTTTTGTTTTGTATCATGATGGTTGAACTATTATGTAAAAACGTTTGAAATGCGTTGGAGTCCCTAAGCTGAGTGAGCCAACCACTAATCCAATAACTGCAAGCTAAATCATTAGCTGTGGGGGATACCAGTTGGATCACACTTCTTGATGTTGTAACCTAATTTTGTACAATATTTTATACTATGTAATATGTGATGTAATTTATGTGGTTCAAACCTTTTAAATCGAGAAAGTCCTACAAAAAGCAATTGTGGTTTTCCTGATTAATTAACAAGGATGGTGACTACCACTCCCAGAGTCACACACAATAATTGTAGAGTAAAACGATTTGTTCTCACAGCACATTTTTATTCACATTTTGTTGCTTTGCAGCCTGAAATGAAGACAGTTTTTGTTTATCCCGCTATATTTACTCAGTGCAACTTATAACATCTAAAATTCAAAAGAATCACTGCGCTACTTGATACGATGAACCAAGCTGCTAACACTACAATTAGACAAATTGTGAAAGTAATAAAAAATATTAAAGTACAGCGCTAATCAATACTACATGTGTAAAAAGGCAAAGATGTGCAAATATGCAAACAGTAAACGTTGTGCAAATAACCGCATAAATGAATAACCAGCAAATAAAGTGTGATGTGCAAAACAATTATTGAGTCTGCATGTAAAAATGTATATCAACTCAAAAATATAACTGAAAAAAATTGATATAAATCCTTGAGCGTGAAATACAGAAAGATTAGTCCATACAGGTGAGTAGAAATACAAAATTATTAACCCTTGAGGGTGAGAAATGAAAACAGTCCATAAAAGTGAGTAGAAATAAATCGCTGAGAGCTGTATATAGTTCAAAGTAAAGCTGGAGATAAGCTCAACATCTAAAATGTTGACCACCATCCGAAAGGAAATCACCATACACTGTGCATCCACCACCGACCAAAGAGAATAAATACTCTTACCGGACTGTGTGGTCCCAATACCACCGGCAAGGAGTCAAACAAGCATGAAACTGGGAATGTAGTCACTCGCAGGGGACAGCATAGAGGATCAGCTTCCACACCACCTCATCTGATCGGACCTTGTACTCCGCCATTCATAAAAGAAAAAGGATGCCACATAGTGTAAAACCATAAACTGCGGATTTATTATAAAAGGTAGAACACTTACATCAATGATGATATATCATATGATTTCTTTTTAAGGATGTTCCAAACAGTTGATTTGGCCACACCTAATGTTTTTGCTATCTCTCTGATGGGTTTGTTTTGTTTTTTTCAGCCTAATGATGGCTTGCTTCACTGATAGTGACAGCTCTTTGGATCTCATATTGAGAGTTGACAGCAACAGATTCAAAATGCAAATAGCACACTTGAAATCTAACTCTGGACCTTTTATCTGCTCCTTGTAAATGGGATAATGAGGGAATAACACACACCTGGCCATGGAACAGCTGAGCAGTCAATTGTCCCATTACTTTTGGTCCCTTAAAAAGTGGGAGGCACATATACAAACTGTTGTAATTCCTACACCGTTCACCTGATTTGGATGTAAATACCCTCAAATTAAAGCTGAAAGTCTGCAGTTAAAACACATATTGTTTGTTTCATCTCAAATCCATTGTGGTGGTGTATAGAGCCAAAAAGATTAGAATTGTGTCGATGTCCCAATATTTATGGACCTGACTTATTTTCCTTCTATCCTGACAAGTGCTCCAGTCCTTGCTGCAGAGAAACACCCCCATAACAGGATATTACCACCTACATTCTTTACTGTAGGAATGGTGTTATATGGATGGTGAACTGTATTGGATTTCCACCAGACATATCATTTGGTTTTGAGGCCAAACAATTCAATTTTAGTCTCACCTGACCAGAACACCTTTTCCATGTGGCCTCAGCATCTTCAAGCTGCCTTTCGGCAAAGCTCAGTCATGATTGCCTTTCTTGAGGAGTGGCTCTTTTCTTGCAACTCTCTCATACAAGCCACATTTTTGGAGAATTGGTGATAATGTTGTCACATGAAGACAATGCCCACATTTTGTCATACATTTCGGTAATTGCTTCAGAGTTGCTGTAGGTCTCTTGGTAGCCTCTCTGACCAGTTTCTCCCTGGCTCCTTTATCCAGTTTGGAGCAACGTCCTGATTTAGGAAGGATCTGTGTTGTACCAAATACCTTCAACTTCTTAATAATAGACTTCACGGTGCTTCTAGGCATTGATAAAGCCTTTGAATTTTTTCGTATCCATCTCCTCACTTGTACCTGTCCACAACTTTATCCTGGAGATCTTTTGACAGTGCCTTGCCCCCCACAGTTGATATATTACTAAAATATATATTGTATTATATATTATATTATATTTATTATATTATACTAAAACGCTCCAGCAAAGCTCTTTTCATGCTAAGCGAATCAAAATTACCACAGCTAATCACAGTTGAAAGTCAAATGGCTTTGTGTGCCATTGAGAAGATGATGAGCTATGACTGATTGAGTTTACAAGTCATTTTTAGGAGGGTAGGTAATCCTTTTTTTTCCAACTTAATGGATTTGTTTTTGAATTTTTTTCTGAAATGTTGGCGTTTTATCTTTCACTTGGATGTTATAAGTTGCACTGAGTAAATACAGCTGGATAAAACAAAAACTGTGTTTGTTTTCTTTTCAGGCTGCAAAGTAACAAAATGTAATTAAAAATGTGCCGTGAGAGCAAACGGTCTTACACTATAGAAGTGTCTCTTGCATCCCTGGAGGAGGTTAAACATTACATATGTAAAGTACTGTTAGAACTATGGGTCTTGGGGCTGATTCTTTTTTTATACCCACTGTATAACAGCTACTTCTAAGAGCCCATTCGCACTGCCTGCATACTAAACCACAGTGGTTTAGTGTGCAGGCAACTATCCATTCCAACAGTGAGCCAGTGGTAGGAGGTGATGTGATGTGCATTTCAGCACATCACCCAGTTCCCTTTTTTTTTGTCAATTTTATTCGAAGTGCACAAAGTGACACTTCATTCATCTCACTGCACAGCAGGGTGGCGTATTGCATTGCTGTGCAATGCCATGCAATACCTTCCTCTATGCTGCGATAAAATGCAGCATGCATGCATTTTATTGTAGCTCACTGAACACACTTTCAGGATGTGATGCAGTGGGAACAGGACATATAGAAAACAATTGTTTTCCGTGTATGCTGGCAGTGACCTGCATTCATCCAAAGCAGTAAAACGCAGGTAACAGTATGTGTGAAAAGGGCCTATGGGAAATTCCCAAAATATGACCTGGAAAAGAAGATGTGTAGTGCTGGAGATCCGTCAACCTTGATCCTTCTTTATTATCCCAACCCCATGGAGAACATTTTCTGCAGCCCAGGATTGTTGCTGGACTGTTGGTGTTCTGATCCCGGTCCCGGCCATCCAGATGTACCGAGCCAAGCAGAAGAAGGGGAAAACAGCTCCGGTCCCTCCTCCTGATCCCCCATCCATGGCCATCTTGTACACAAGGGTTACCCCTGCCGCAGCCAAAACTTCGGCGAGTGCTCAGAAATCACCAGCTAAAATGGGGTCGGAACCTTCATCCGTTGACCTGATGGCAGCGATAGTAGCATTCAAAGAATCCCTGACAGCAAAGAGGGCAGAGGACACGGTACATGAGGACTCCAGGGAACTCAGAGCTCTTCAGGGACAGGTCTGGGCCCTGCAGGAAAAACCCTGGACATGGAGAACAGGTTGAGGCATAACAATTTGCGGGTGGTGGGGCTCCCTGAATGGGCTGAAGGCGCCAAACCCGCAAAATTCGCTGAAAGGTTCCTCGTCACCCTGCTGGACTTCACCAACTTCCCTGCAACATACGTGGTGGAGAGGGCCCACAGGGTCCCCTCTAGACCGCCGATCCCTGGGGCCCCTCTTCGTCCATTCCTAATCAAATTTCTGAACTACCGGGACAGGGACAGGATCCTGACGGCGGCCCGAAATGCACAGGAGCTTATATATCACATGGTCCGAAGGTAATGTCATGTATTTACATTGTTCGCTGGTTCTCCTTGGGAGGACATGTGGGGTTGTACCGCATAAAAGTACCAGTGTAAATCGCCCTGACAAGACCCGCTGCAGGGTCCCTCCTTCACTACTTTAGCAATATGGCATCTGCTGCTTCTGACAAATTATCTATTATCTCTTGGAATGTCAGAGGGCTTAATAATAGATTCAAACGTTCCACACTCTTTCAGTACTTGAAGGCACATAAGTCCCACATGGTTCTACTTCAGGAGACCCATCTCATGGGCAGCAGGGTCCAGACACTAAAGCAGCCTTGGGTCCAAAAAATGTACCACTCCACATACTCCTCCTACTCCCGAGGGGTGTTGGTCCTGGTCAACAAAAGTCTGCCCTGTGTGGTGGAGGCTGTCCACACTAACCCCAACAGGAAATACATCATATTGGCTCTGGCTATCCATGGCCAAAAGTATGTTATTGTGAATGAGCTGCTGGAGAAGCTTGCCCCTTATTGAGCAAGATTAGCAAGAATTCTAATCCTGGGTGACTTCAACGTCACTCTCTCACGAGATCTAGACAGACCAGCTGTATCAGATATCATTAAACCCGACCTTGGCTCTTGGGCCCAGGTGGCTGGCCTGTCAGAGGCATGGGGGTGGCTGCACCCCCAGGAATGCGTATACTCCTGTTTTTCCGCCACCTTTAAAACCTCCTCGCATATTGACTTGGCCTTCACAAACCCGACTCTTCTTGGAGAAATTCAGGATGCACGCTATCTCACCTTGGGCCTATCTGACCACTCCCCACTGAAACTAACAGTCACGACCCTTTGGGGTCAGAGATAGAGCTCTGTGGCGTCTGCGGCCTTGTTGGCTTACTCATGTAACAGCCTTAGAGGATGAGGGAGTTTTGGGATGCAAATGAGGGGTCGGCTTCTCCTGGGTTCATATGGGACACCTTCAAGGTTTATTGAGGCCAGTATATCTCGGCCACTGCATCAATTAGGTCTGGCCTAGCAGTGGACACAGATCTCATACATAATGCGGCATTGGATGCCTCTACCCAGTACTCCTTGTCTCACAGAGGCACTAAGTCCCCCCACTTTCTCACTCCCTCTATGGGTACCACACTGAGAGCCTGAAAAATGGTAGGCAAATGGCAGCCCTCCCCTACAAACACCATTTCCCTGCATACTCCCTTGTGGCTTAATCCTAACATGCCACATTTCTACTCCATACCAGACCCACAGGCCTGGGCTAAATACAAAATTCTAAAGTTTGAACACATCCTCTCTAATGCGAGCTACTGTCTTTCCCTGTTTTCCAGGAGAAGTTTAACTTACCAGACCATTACCATTTTCGATACCTCCAAATTGCCCATGTCTTCAAATACCAGTTTCTGGGTCAGCCAATTATCTTCTCCTACTCTGAGCTGGAGGCCATCCTAAGGGTATCAGATCTTAAGAAGCCAACATCTCAACTGTACGCTTATTTTTCAGTGGCATCCAGCTATCTTCCCTATGTGAAAAGTAGTCTTAGCATATACCGGGTCTGGATGATGAAGACTGGACTGAGATTTGGGATTTCCCATTTTCCGCCTTGAGTTCTTCTGACAAAATGATTCAGTTTAAGATACGGCATAGAGCCTACTTTACCCCATATATGCTCCAAATGTCTGAGGCACACTCACCAGAGTGTTGGCGTTGTTCACATAAGAAAGGAGACTTTTTTCACATTGTTTGGTCATGCCCAGCTATTGAGAAATATGGGAGAGATGTGTTATGAGTAATTACTCAGAAAACAAAGATTACAGTGCCATTGTACCCAAGGTACTGAATCCTCGGTTTAGTAGAATAAATAACTAATATCACAGCTAAACATACTCGTATCTCCCAGCTTCTCTTCTATGCTCGTAAGGCAATAACCATGAACTGGAAAAATGTGTCCCCTCAGTCTATATCATCTAGGAGGGCCCTCATAGACACTAACCTACCCCTTTACCAAACTACATACGCCAACAGGGGATGCCCACTAAAATATAAGAAAATCTGGTTGTGCTGGCTGGAGGACACCTCTGAGATATGAATTATGCTTGAAAACAAGACCTCTCAGGTGCGATATGCCCTCTGAACTCAAGAGTTCAATATGTACCTCATTAACATGACAGTGTGAATGTGTATGACATACCCTGATTGTATTGACCCCACCCTCAAAAGAGGGTTAGAAGTAGAAAGTTTTTGAAGTTCTTAATGTTTTTTTGGCCTCCAGGCCTTACCCCTGAGAGGGTAACATGCTTGTTCTTTATAAAAACTCAATTAACAGATATTTTGACCTATTGGGAGCACTTAAGTATTGATTTTGAGAGTCAATTGCCTAGGCCATCGAGAAGTTAGTATGGACCCGGATGGGGATAGCTAGGGAAGGATATTTTGCTAAAAGAGTAGCTGTCTGTTAACAACACCTATATTTTATGAATCTGGGATGTCTTCAACCATGACAAATTATTTTTAGATATGAAATTTGAAGATGGATTTTGAACTGATGATTTTACAATTGGTTTGCTTTGCTCTTTACAGCTTACAGTCTGACGCCAAGACTTGTCTAGAAGATAAAAATAATAAAAGGATTACAACTCTGAAAGGAAACTGCATAGCCTCAAATATTTTGTTTGCTAGTGCACAGGTTATGTGGAATGACGTGTACAGATACCTGATCTGCATACCAGTTATTACTATATCGCTGCTGAGAATCTGAATGAGACTTTGTATGGCCCCAGTGGAATAACAATGAAAAATTAGACGTTCAATATAACAAATTGCCTTATGCTACATTACAGAAAGTAACAACTTTTCAAGGTGCACTTTTTAGATCTAACTAAACACAGAGAAGGACAGATTTAACATGCTCTAATTTTTCACATTAACTCCTTTCTTCCAAGGCATATACATTATTAACCACTTCTTGACCTGAGGCGTTTGTATCCTGTTTTGCTCAGAGCAACAATTTGCTTTTAATCTTTAACAAAATGTGCATTTAGGTAGGGTGTTCATTTGTAAACATATTTGCATAAATATACTGTACATGTATGTACAGTATATACAAATATCCATTTTGTTTTGATTGGAAAGAAACAGGTAAAAAAAGAATTTACAATTTTTTAAATCTTTTTCTCAAAACATATTTTTATCTTAACAACCCCTAAGATTTATCACAAGAATGTATATATGAATTTACATGTTCTACTAAGTGCATTTGACATAACTCACAGAGGTAGTGGGCCCTCTGTGTTGACTGGTGAATGTAATCTCTTAAAAGGGCCGAAGTTCAGGGTCTACGGCACCGCCTGGTGTTTACCAGAGGACCCCCACAAAGAATGATGACGTTTACTTCAGATGGCTCTCAGGTTGTGGCCCTTGGTTACGCCTGGAGTGGCAACAGTTGACAGAGGGCAGAAACAAAGTGTGCTACAAAATCAGCAGGCAAGGACGTGGTCAATTAGGCAAAAGATAAGGGCAGGTTGATAGCAAGCATTATTGAGAAACAGGCAAAAGATCAATGCAGGCAGAGAACTAGGATCATTCAGAAACAGGCAGTGGTCATAAATGGATATCAAAACTGAAACAGAGATAATGGGTACAGAAGCCCGGTAACAGACACTCAAAGAGGTCTTTGCTCATATAACCCCCACATGCACAAAGCAGGCTTACTTAGCTTTCCTGGACATGACCTCAGAAGAAGATACTGGCAGTACATCCTGCCAAAAAACAGCAAGACCGTCTAAACACCTGAGCTGGAAAAAAACTCAGGACACATTTCCAGAGTATTTTGAAGTGGTTGCACAATTAAACAGGAACCAAGCATGGGACCCATGTGCCAAACAGCAGAGTGATTCTGCTGAGACTCCGCTGCAACATGAACAGCTGTGGGGGTTGGTTTTGGTGACAGTGAACTGTGACAACAGCAGAGTTAAATAATCCAAAGTGACAAGTTCTTTTCCACTTCAAACCCTAGTCGTGTCTGTTCCATCATTACACTTGCTGTTGCAAAACTGCACTAAAGTGGTAAGTGTTTTATTAACATTTCATAACATGGCTCAAAGGAGGGGCAGTGAACCATCCATGGCAGCCTGTTATACCTCCAAAGATTGTGCCAAAAGCTCATAGAAACGACTTGCCTTATGTATCTACAAAGCAAAAAAGGTAGGCATGCACACTAAAGTGTTTATTGATTTACAACTTGCAGTACAAACACTTCAAGCCTTCCTTTATCTCTGTATCTATACACATTGTAGAGAAATTTTATTTTTATACTTCACAACACAGTTAGAGCTCAATGGCAATTTGGCTGATACAGCATAAAAACGGAGTTTACATCCAGCAATGTGTAGCGCCCCCATAGTGTAGGTAAAATTTAGTCAGGCCTGATTGTAGTTGCAAGTCTAAATGTTTTGATCTGGGCTTGGGGAGTGGCTCAGGAAGGACTGACAGACCCAACAAATGAGGTCACTAAACCCTCCCACCTTCTACCTGGGAGGCACTGGAACTTTCCAACATGAAGGTGGGACAAAAGGTGTCATCATTTTGAGAGTCATAGGAAGCCCTGACCAATCCCTAATCTGGATTGGCAGGGGGCAGGCCTTTATATATACTCTGGGCTGGGTCAGTTGGGAGGGGAGTGTCGGGTGGAAGTCTGGAGATGTAGAATAGGTGCGGTGGAGGCCTGTACCCAGGAAGTCACCCCCCATCTGGGGGGTGACCTTGAGGCCTGGAAGTTCAGGTGCACCCAGGAGTGGAGCTGATTCCTGGAGTCGCACAAGGGAACAGGAAAAAAGCGGAGGTGCTACACAGTGAGAGACTTTAAAGTAATCCACTGGTGCGGTGAGTGACAGACCCTGGGAGCTGGAGGAGAAAGTGCTGGAGCAGGCTGGGAGAGGAATAGTGGACAGTCTGTGGAAGCCTTGGGAGCCAGTCAGGGGAAGGAGTATCACTGAGGAAAAGCAGGTTGGTGGGACCTGGAAGAGAAATTGGCTGGGAGTTGTAGTTTATCAAAGGCCTGGCTAGCACTCAAGTACTTTTGCTATACATTCAGGGGCCCATGATCCCCGGCCTGTAATGGGTTTCAGGCTGGAAACTAAGTGAGGTGCTGGAGAGAAGAAAAAGAGTGATGATCTGCAAATTCTGTGCTAGAGAGAGAACTGTAGGATAAACAGTCAGCAAGTTGAGTGCTGGAGGGTTGTGAGGAGTAACAGTCTGCAGAGGGATGGGCTACAGTGTGCATATACAGGACTATATATGGAGTTTGTGTAATCATAGTTCTTTGGGCATCCCACAGTCATCCCTTGTTGCCATTCAAGTTATTTCCCCTAAATAAAACACCAAAAAACAAGAGCCAGCCTGTTCAGTGTCAACGGATGTGTGATATATGGTGTGATTGATGGCAGCTATAAGGTGAACCACTACTACCAGCCACTCTCAAGGGAGCACGTGGCTACAAACGTATGCCCCAAATGCAGGTTTTCTAAGTTTGGCCATATGTCTCGAACACATACAGCCCTAGACTTAAGAACTGCTCAGAACAGAATTTGTTTTCTATTTTGACAGGCTGCTGGCAAAGGGCTGTATGCTGCACCTGTGCCTTCCAGATGCCCAAAAACACCCAGTTTTAGGCTGTATGAGCCAAACCACCCATGTGCATGAGCCCTTATTGGAATCTTGCATTTTTTTATGGTTAGCAGATTTTGGCAGACTGCTGACATTCTAATATAAACAACCAGCAGATGTTTCAAAGCTGTTAGAAATCTGACTGAAACCCAACTCTAGATTGTTTGTTGTGATCTTTGAGAAAATTTGAGAATGAATAGTTTCACATTAAAAACCCTAGAGAGGTCAATGATGGCTTGTTTTAAACATATTTACGACTTGATAAAAATACTGTATGTAAATTTAAATGTCCATAGTCTGGGCACATGTGCACTTCAAGGAACTCAATCTGTCCACAGGTTTGTGATAAAGTATCCATCATAATACATATTAAAATTTAAGCTTGAGACAAATGGCATATACATAGGTGATAGTATATATACATTTAAAATGTTTCACCTTCCAAAGAATAGATTATTCATTCAGCCAGCCTTGTGATCCAGGAACCCCAACCACACTGCATAATCCAATTCTAGTCTTTCATGAAGACTACACTGCAGTTAATCAGTACGGCTTATCTAGTACCCACCCAATTGTGCAACTGCATGTGGAAAAGAATCAGTACACTTATGAGATTATCCCTGTTCACTACGTTACTATAAGCATTTTCACTGTTAGGCTATCAAGATAAGGGAGTGAGGGTATGGGATGTCCTGCTAGCAACCCAATACCAATTGAACAAACATGGACTCTCTCGGCACCCAGGGAACACACATTGTATATAAAAGAATATAACAATTTATTTAGGCTAACAGACATACATTAACATTTTAGTGATAGCATATTAAAAACATTGATTAAACAGCCCCTACTTGGGGTCACACGTTGGGGTTTATGGTCCTCTGATGAGGCCATAGGCCCAAATAATACCAATTTTAAACAGTTTCTGATGCTCTAGACCGGTTTCGCGGGAATTCTGCTTCTTCAGGAGAATAAACATCTAGAACATCTGTATCATTTGGAAACTATACGTTGACATAAGAATACAGTCAGAAAACATGAATCAAAATTATCAGCAGTAAAAATTGACACTACAACTGTCAACTTTTACTGCTGATAATTTTGATTCATGTTTTCTGACTGTATTCTTATGTCAACGTATAGTTTCCAAATGATACAGATGTTCTAGATGTTTATTCTCCTGAAGAAGCGGAATTCCCACGAAACCGGTCGAGAGCATCAGAAACTGATTAAAATTGGTATTATTTGGGCCTATGGCCTCATCAGAGGACCATAAACGGCACTGTGTGAACCCGAGTAGGGGCTGTTTAATCAATGTTTTTAATATGCTATCACTAAAATGTTAATGTATGTCTGATATCCTAAATAAATTGTTATTTTTTTTATATACAATGTGTGTTCCCTGGGTGCCAAGATAGTCCATGTTTGTTCAATTGGTATTGGGTTGCTAGCGGGACATCCCATACCCTCACTCCCTTATCCATTTAAATAGGATGATTGTACCCACAATACCTAGCTAACCTTATTCTCAGGCTCTTTCAACTACTGTTAGGCCATCAGCACTTTGCAAAGCAAAAGAACTCTGACTGGGTCAAAATGATGACCACCCCAGTTATATGCACATATGCTTTGTAAGCTTACTCTTTCTCTTTTCCATGTTTTCATCAATGTAATGCTTATGAAACTTCTGTAAACACAGATATAATTACATTTTTTTGTGATCCAGATTTCCCTAATCAACATAATTTTTAATCAAAATGCAGACGAAAGCCAGTGAATACCTAAATTACAATATTCTAGTTGGTCATCCAAATGAGTAAAAAGACGGCCACAGAATTCCATTTGTATGAATATCACTGTACTAGTAATTCCTAGAAGAAAGGGCTTAGGGTCAAGGGGGACAAGACAGCCAACAGGTGATAAATGAAGTTGTCGGAAGCTAAAATGCATTTAGAAAAGGGCAGTGCAAAAATAAAGAATAGAAAGCATCATCAGAGGAGTTACACTTGAGTAGAACGCAGAATGAGTAGGTTGAAATCTAACCACTTAACGCAAATCGCCATTTATAAACGGCGGTTGGGCGAAGTGGAAGTATTGGGGTATAGCCTGCAGCTACAGGCTATAGCCCGGTACCGTTTTTTAGAACAGACGATTGGATATCCAGTGATAACAGCCGCTCTGGAGCCGATCGGCCGTTATCCCAGGCAGCGGAAGGGGACATCCCCCCTCCCGCCGCCGTCTGCCGCTCTTCCCTGGCCTCCCTTCCCACTGGGAGACCAGAGCATCCATCCAACATGTCCGCCGGCTGTGTGGAGTCCCAATAGAAGACGAAATCGGCTTTGATCGGGTCTCCTTCGTGAAATTCTGGAAGCGACGTCACTTCTGGTTTACTAGGCGGCCAATGGCGCCGATTTTTAAAAAATGACAGTATTCAGAATCACTGTTTTTAGCGATCTGAATACATTTAAGTCCAAAGGAGGGATTGGGGGTCTTTTAGACCCTAGATCCCTCCATAAAGAGTACCTGTCACCACATATTACTGTCACAAGGGATGTTACATTCCTTGTGACAGCAATAAAAGTGAATAGATTTTTTTTTTAGAGGAACATTGCTAAAAAAATAAAATATTTTTTTTTTTTTTAAAGCCTCACCGTCCCCGCGAGTTTGCGAAGAAAACACGTAGGTAAGTCACACCCACATATGAAAACGGTGTTCAAATCACACATGAGGTATCGTCGGGATCGTTAGAGCGAGAGCAATCATTTTAGAACTAGACCTCCTCTGTAACTCTAAACATGTAACCTGTAAAAAATTTTAAACGTTGCCGATGGAGATTTTTAAGTGCCAAAGTTTGTCGCCATTCCATGAGCGGGTGCAATTTTGAAACATGACATGTTGGGTATCAATTTACTCGGTGTAACATTATCTTTCATAATGTAGAAAAAAATTGAGCTAACTTTACTGATGTCTCATTTTTTAAATCAAAGTGAATTAAAAAAAAATGGTGCTTATAAGACTGCTGCGCAAATACGGTGCGACAAAAGTATTGCAACAACCCCCATTTTATTCTCTAGGGTGTTAGAAAGAATATATAATGTTTAGGGGCTCTAAGTAATTTTCTAGCAAAAAAGACCTGATTTTAACTTGTAAACAACAAATGTAAAAAAGGGCTCTGGGGCTGAAGTGGTTAAGTAAGCATGATGCAGAACATATGTCTGGCTGAGAAAAGGGGGACCTTATTCTGGGGCATCTGGAGCTTCTTCTCATTCTTCTGCATCTAGTGTGGGAATGTTTGTTATCAAGGTAAGGTTTCTATAGGTCTGCAATTAAGTGTCTTTTAGGACCCTATTGCAGAAGAGAAATCAGAGAGGGGAAACAGTGACTGTAAAGGTGAAAGATTGGAACTGGGCCTGCACAGCATATAGTTGCAAGTACTGGTTGAATTGGGAGCATTTAAGTGATATTTATATTTTAAAAGCTGTTTGGTGGCAAAATTATCATTGTCTAAAAGTTGCCCCAGAAAAAGGAGGCCTGCCTTAAACTAGACTTGAGTATCAAGGATGGATTGAAGTTCGGTAGCTGGGATTTATTTCAGAGAAGAGTGTAGAACTCATTGGTGGAGATGGGAGGCGACCTGGAGGATCTAGTACAAACCAGAATGGCTTGTCAGACAATATTATTGGCAGATTGAGGGTTTCCAGGTTGGTTTTGAAAGAATTCATAGAGCAAATTCAAAGGGGCCTCTGGGGAAAGGGAGGGGGAAGCAGAATATGATCCCAGCAGTTTAGGCTTATGAGTACTTGGGTGTATGAACCAGTTCAGCTGTGACAGTTGTCACAATATAAAGGGATTAAACAGTTTAGCCTACATAGAAAAGAAGTTCTGGAGTATTTTTTAAGTTAAGTTAGAGCTAAAGTTATTCCAAATTAAGGACAGAATGAAAGATGTTAACAAGATGTGACAACCTGATCTTGGGAATGAGACAACTGCCCCTTCCCCCCCTCAAACTTTGGGGGGGGGGGGGGGTAGACCTTATGGATATCTATTGAGGGTGGTGCTTTAAATATTGGATATCTTACATGTAGGCTGTGGTTGGAAACACTGGCTGTCCTGTATATATGTGCACATCTCTAGAAGTGGATGTCACATTCTAACAGTGACCCAGGGAACTTTTGTTATCTACAGAAAGCATGTGATACAGACTTGGAGGAAAAGAGAGCACTTTAATCATCCAGTTGTTGCCAAATGCTCAGCTGGTACTGATTCACACACTCTGATATCATTCTGTGTACCGAATGAGGAATCAGGGAATGACAATTGTTTGCCATGTTGAACATATATGGCATGGATACTCAATATTGGACTTTAAATGGTCTTGCAAGAAATCCTTGTGCCTCACAGTATTGCACCTAATTATTAGAGGTCCTTTTATAATATTGATTACCTACCTTGGAACTTGCTAAGTTTAAGAATCGATACATACTGGTACATGTACTAAGCTGCTATTTAAGGTTATTTCTAGCCAGTATAGTAAACTTTCTGGATAGGAGGCAGGGATAGGGGATTTGTTTTAAGGGGGATTATGTACACCTATATATTTTTAGTGTTTGTGGTATAATAAATTCAAATTTAAGAAACTTGCCAGTGTAATATTTTCCTGAAAAAAATTCAGGCATTACTTTGTTTACTTCAATAAATTTGTTAAGTTAAATTTGTAGCAGTCCGCTAAATGTAGTATTTATTTTTGGTGTGTTAAATAAATGTATGCAGTCAGCTGCTGAAAATGGTAATTTAGACAATGCTTTACATTTCTGTTGCACCATATTATAAAGGGAAGTTGCATTTTCTGGAATGAGGGCATGGGAGGCTTTGGTGATTATATTTCTGAAGTATTGAAACTTGGTGACCAAGAAAGCAGGTAAGAAGTAAGGGTAGGTGCAGTAGGCATAGGGACTACATTAACCCCTTCCTTACCGGGCACTTAAACCCCCCTCCTGCCCAGACCAATTTTTGGCTTTCAGCGCTGTCGCATTTTGAATGACAATTGCGCGATCGTGCGACGTTGTACCCAAATAAAATTTGCGGCCTTTTTTTTCCCACAAATAGAGCTTTCTTTTGGTGGTATTTGATCTCCTCTGCGTCATTTCTGATCGCCGCTATAAACAAAAAATGAGCGACTATTTTGCAAAAAAGAACAATATTTTTTACTTTTTGCTAAAGTACAAATCCATTAAAAAAAATATTCATCAGTTTTGGCCGATATATATTCTTCTACATATTTTTGGTAAAAAAAAAATCGCAATCGGCGTATATTGATTGGTTTGCGCAAAAGTTATCGCGTCTACAAACTGGGAATTGATTTATGGCGTTTTTATTATTTTTTTTTTTTTTACTAGTAATGGCGGCGATCTGCGATTTTTATCGGGACTGCGATATTGGGGCGGACATGTCGGACATTTTTTACACATTTTTGGGACCAATGACATTTATTCAGCAATCAGAAATTTAAATGTCCACTGATTACTGTATAAATGTCATTGGCAGTGAAGGGGTTAACCTGCAGGGGGCAGTGAAGGGGTTAACAAATGTTTCCTGGGTGTGTTCTAACTGTGGGGGGCAGGGCTGGCCGGGACATAACAGATCTAACTGATCCCAGTGACAGGGATCAGTAGATCTGCTATGTCCCCTGTCACAGAACGGGGAACCGCCGTGTTTACAACGGCGGTTCCCCGTTCTGAGGCTCCTAAAAGAGAACCGCCAGGGGGCGCGCCTGGAGCGTGCGCAGTGAAGGACGTCATGGACGTCCTCCGGGCATTTCAGATCCGCGCTGGAGCCGTACTTCGGCAATAGCGCGGATCTGGAGTGGTTAAAAGTTGATTTTGAATAATTTTTGGTGAGGCCAGAGTAATAGCCAGATTCCCCAGTAATATCCAAAGCAGTGGTAAGAGAGTCAGTAGGATTACCAGTTAAGAGAATCATGTAAACATTTTAATCTGTGAGGAATAAAATAAAGCTTCAAGGGTGAGAATGTATTATAGCTGCGAATAGTTCAGTAGACAGAGCATTTAACAAAGAGCAACCTTGACATGTGCCTCCCTGAAGGTTAAAGGGGTATGATATTCAAGCATTGGTGCAAAATCTGGCCATGAGGCTAATGCAACTTGTCATAAGGGCAATAAAGTTGTTCCAATACCAAACCCACCAATGGCGACATACAAATTAGACCACTCATCTGAATCAGGGGCCTTTTGGGCATCTAAGGAGACCAGAATCTTGGTACTCACTATTAGGTAAATTAATTTACACGTTTTCAAAGGCCTGTCTAATACTAATGGATGTGCTTTTGTCTGCCATGAAACCCATTTGATCTGAATGCACAATTGAGTCTATGACATGCTTAAGCCTTGTGGCAAACATTTTTGTCAGATTTTTACATCTGTAGTTGTTATGGAGATTGGCCTACATGATTCACAATATCTGTGGTACTTGGCATGTAGTCCTTGGAGTTGTTCATTGTACAGTTACACTAATTGTGCTGGACTGAAGGAGCATCGCTTGTTGATTTCAATGGATTTGCCATCGACCCCCAATGCCCCAGTAACTAATAATTTTGAATTGTTAATTTAACAGGTTACAAAACAGGGTTGTGAATTCAGGGTCAAAGGTTTGGTTTGAAAAACGTCGACATATTGAATTAATGCACTCAGATAAAAAAAAATCTCCAAAATACATCCTAGAATAGATCAACATTGTTTCCAAATTATTGATTCCTTAACCTCCCTGTAATCTCAACCATCTTTTCCATCTCTCCTCCATGTGCTAACAGAAACAGCTGAACACACCTCTCCCTAGAACAGTGGTTCTCAACTCTGGTCCTCGGGACCCACTAACAGGCCAGGTTTGCAGGATAACTGAAATACATCCCAGGTGATATCATTTGCTGCTCAGTGATTGCAGTATTCTAGTCTGCATCTCCCCAAGGTAATACTTAAAATCTGGCCTGTTGGTGGGTCCCGAGGACCGGAGTTGAGAACCACTGCCCTAGAATGAAAACACCCACTTGAGGAGGCTTTTTTTTTAAATGTTGGCTAGTCACAGTCCCACAGCACACTGAGATGACAAAGGATTAATCACGTTTTTAATAGACTATGAAATTATTCTAACATTATTTTTTTTAAGGGTGTAGGATATAAAACATCTGTATTCAACATACATTGTAACAGATTTCTGAAGAGGCTCTGTGGAGATACTGTATGTAAAAAACTATATATACAAAAAATGAAATGCTACAAACTTAGCATGGCTATTAATATTCATTTTTTGCTCTTACTGAGCATGCATCTGTTGTTTTGTTTACTGACGTTTTCTTCTGCTGTTTTGCTAATAGGAAAAAAATATTTCTAGATTTTGGCATTTTTTCCACATTCATTTTCTGAAATGCCATCTGTGAATCCCTGGGTATGCTTTCTCGCTCTCTTTTTTTTTTAATTGATATTCAATACTGATTACCAAGTTTGAATGGTGCCAACAATATTATAAAGTACATTTCCTCCATATGGTTAGTAAGTGCAACTGAACAGTTTTAGAATAAAACATACACTGCCTGTGGATTCAACAAAAGCAAGGTGGTGATTCTTAAGTACACTATAGCAGTAAAGGTTTGGGCACACCTCGTCAAATTACAGTTTTACAATTTCTTTCAGTTGACATAAATGTTCCACAGTCAATAAGGGGATTAAAAGTGAAATGCAATGATGCAAAACCACCGTCAACCATCCATGCACTACTGCTATACAATCTCGTAGCAAGCTTACGTTGCTGAGGGTATTTTTTAGGCTGGATTCACACCAACACCATATGGTAACACACAATTGGTAGTGCAATGCATTTTTGTGCTATTAATTTTGAACAAAAGCCTTTGCTGAAAAGATGAGCCAAGTTCTTCTTGGGAAATATAAAAAACAATATAAACAAATGGCAACCACCCCAGCCTAAAACTAGTCTTCGCAGCAAGGAGCACATGGAATGGCAATACATGTCAAAAACAAACAAAAATTCCTGGCTCACTTACCAGCCAGCCTGCAACAAAATCAAATTGACCCTGTAAGAGTTCACGTTATAAACAAGGGGTTTAATTTGCACACGTTTCCAAATATATGCGTAGGCTGCAGTAGCTGCATCAAGGCACCCCATTATACTGCAGTCCTAACTCTATATTTTTGAGATTCTCCCAAGTTGGAGCACATATACCTATAGCAATAGAAAGGTTGAGGGTAGGTGTGCCTGAAGGGAGCCGACCCCTCCTTAAAAAGGTACATGGATGAACGGAACACCCAGTAAGGACACAATGGCAGCTGAAGGTATCCAGTGAGTCCCGCACAAATTCAACAGCTATACAAACAAATGGAAACCACCCAAACCTATAACTAGCCTTAGCTGTCCTAACTCTATAATTTTGAGAGTTTCTTAAGTTGGAGCACGCATATCTGTATACCTTCACACAGCACATATAAACACAGAGGCTGTAAATCCGCTGGGGCTCCCTTCCTTGTCACCTTTATTCTCTTGGTGTCAGGAAAACTTGTCAGAAGTGATTCATGCTGATAGCAGAGGAAGGAAGCAGCAGGCAGGAATGACACGTAATGCTCTTAATTGAATCAAGTACAAAGTATAGAAGGATATGCTTTAGTTCATACTTCATGTCTGAGGTGTACAACCACTTTAAGGCACAGCCTTTGATAATTCTCATAGGTAGCAATGAATTGTTTGAGAGTGCCCTCTAGTTGCAGTACCTCATGAGATGGATAAAGCAGCCCATACATCAGTCTGTTTTTTTCATTCAACTAGCGGGTTGAATGAAAAAAATACTCAATGACTCAACTTCCCATCCACACACTTGATGTTAATGAGGGAACCTCCTCACTGAGCTATTGTATTCTGACAGCAGGGAGACTTTACCACCTTCAGAATACACTGATCAGCTTTGCAGGCTATAGCCTGTGGTATCGATCAAGTCGGGAAAATCCAACAGGGCAGCAGTCGCTCATTAGACTGACTTCTGTACAACCTTTGTGGCCATACATGGATCGAACTTCTATCCATGTATGGGTGACTTGAGAATGGGATGACATGCAATCAACCAAGATGCATTTGGGGTGCCATTAACAATTCATTGGCATCTGCATGCAGCGCGTTCACCTGCAGTGAGGGAAACACACACAGAATGCACCTTTCCCACTCACACATTGGTGTGAACTGGCCCTCAGGGTGGGTCCACACCATATTCGCATGCCGATCCCTGCAGTGTTCCAGTGCATCCTGGTTCACCATATCAGGTCTGATTTCTGGCCAAATTTTTGGCTGAATTCAGACCTGAAATGTACCAAAAGACGCACAGGACCGCTGTGCAAATTCGCACCAGAGCCACAGCGGAGATATGTGAACCGGCTCCATAGAGAGCCAGTCAAAATCTCCTGCTATTGCAAATTGGATGCGGAGAAACCACATCCAAATCACAATGGTGTGAACCCAGCCTCAATGAAAAACTGACTAGTTTTCTTACAGACACATATGACAGGTTTCTTGAGATGTGGGCCTCATGTATTCAATATTACCATCCAATGCCTTCTACTGAGAATCTGACAACTCTGTGAGGTAGCCCCCTGAACCATGATTCTCATCCACTCCTTGATTTCCCATCCACCTACCAATCTTTCCCTCCTGACAGACTTATTTCCCTTTCCCTCATTTTTCTCCCTCCCCCTGCCCTTTTTATACTATTTTTATATCCAGACAATAGACCCTTATAAATCCTACCACTTTCAACTCCTTTTCAATATCTACATTAAATACTACAGTATGGGAATTGAAAGCTTAACAGTGATAGATTAACATCCACACCACCGTTCCGTCCCCTTATCCCACTCCCCCCTCCACCCCAAACCTAACTCTCCCCCTTTATTCCTCTTCCTTTCCCTCCTGCCTAACTAAACCTGTGAATACTGAGCCTTAAGGTGCCATGATCTCTGTATCTCAACTACTGAACTAATGGGTGCATTTATGCAACCCCAAGACACTATTTTACTTGTATTATTTTGTTTATGGACTCATTAATTTTTTTCAATTTGTCACAAAACTTTTTGTAACTGAAAAAATGCTTGAATTTCATGTTACAACCTAAGAAAAATGATTGTTCTAGACCAGCCTTTCTCAACTCATGATACATTTGTGTGATGGTCAATGGGAAGAATGCTCCTTACACTTGTGGTCATTGGGAAGCATTACCCCATTACAGATAGCTAAAAAAAAAACAAAGATGTCAGTGGGAATTTATCTGAGAGGTATAAATTGACTATTGCTCAAGGAACCCCTAGCAACTTCTGGAGGAACCCTGGTTAAGAAACCCTGTTCTAGACTCTAGAGTTATGCAAGGTTTGATCCATATGCAAAATCATGGAAAAAACAGCATGATACAGATAATTTATTTATTTTATTAATTTCAGGTACTTATACAGCACAGTCAATTTACACAGCGCTTAACATATACAGGGTGGGCCATTTACATGGATACACCTTAATAAAATGGGAATGGTTGGTGATATTAACTTCCTGTTTGTAGCACATTAGTATATGTGAGGGGGAAACTTTTCAACATGGGTGGTGACCATGGCGGCCATTTTGAAGTCGGACATTTTGAATTCAACTTTTGTTTTTTCAATAGGAAGAGGATCATGTGACACATCAAACTTATTGGGAATTTCACAAGAAAAACAATGGTGTACTTGGTTTTAACGTAACTTTATTCTTTCATGAGTTATTTACAAGTTTCTGACCACTTATAAAATATGTTCAATGTGCTGCCCATTGTGTTGGATTGTCAATGCAACCCTCTTCTCCCACTCTTCACACACTGATAGCAACACTGCAGGAGAAATGCTAGTACAGGCTTCCAGTATCCGTAGTTTCAGGTGCTGCACATCTCGTATCTTCACAGCATAGACAATTGCCTTCAGATGACCGTAAAGATAAAAGTCTAAGGGGGTCAGATCGGGAGACCTTGGGAGCCATTCAACTGGCCCACGATGACCAATCCACTTTCCAGGAAACTATTCATCTAGGAATGCTCAGACCTGACACCCATAATGTGTAGCATTTCTCCTGTGGTGTTGCTATCAGTGTGTGAAGAGTGGGAGAAGAGGGTTGCATTGACAATCCAACACAATGGGCAGCACATTGAACATATTTTATAAGTGGTCAGAAACTTGTAAATAACTCATGAAATAATAAAGTTACGTTAAAACCAAGCACACCATTGTTTTTGTGAAATTCCCAATAAGTTTCATGTGTCACATGACCCTCTTCCTATTGAAAAAACAAAAGTTGGATTCAAAATGGCCGACTTCAAAATGGCCACCATGGTCACCACCCATCTTGAAAAGTTTCCCCCCTCACATATACTAATGTACCACAAACAGGAAGTTAATATCACCAACCATTCCCATTTTATTAAGGTGTATCCATATAAATGGCCCACCCTGTACATCGTACATTCACATCAGTCCCTACCCTCAAGGAGCTTACAATCTAAGGTCCCTAACTCACATTTATACATACACATACTAGGGCCAATTTAGACAGGATCCAATTAACCTACCAGATAAAAATACAGGAACAATAAAAAGGAATACATACAGTATGCAAAACAAATGTCCATAAAAGAAAAAAATCAATCGACTTTCTGCTAACTTTGTAAAGGGCAACTTGCACAGCAATATTTAATAACTTCCAAACAATCTGGCTTAAATCAAACTGAAGACAGAAATCTAAATCACTTGCATTTCAGTCATTAACCAGAGCGTATAACGATGGCCATTATGCAAAATGCAAAAAAGATGAATCTGCTAATCAGTTGATACTCTAGGCAGATGAAACAGAGTTGCATACAGCAATAATTAAGAAAGGACATCATACAAGGAACATGATGGAATAAAGTTAGTCTCGAAGGTCAATAGATGAAAAATCAATGATAGCGAAAAGCACAGACTTACCAAGAACATTAAGGTTTAAATGAATGCTTTACCTAGTAAAATGAAAAAGCTTTAATGGCAAACAAATGTGAACTGTATCTAGTTAAAACATGAAAACTAAAAACTGAAAAATAGTTATTTAAGTGCATCTTATTGTATTTTTTTTGGTTTTGAATAAAGTAGCTAAGGGTTAGAACTTTTGTCAGGTTTGTATTTGTATACCCCTGCTGGACACATTAACCCCCTCTATTTGGCCTGATGACCATAATGTCTCTTTAATGGAGACAACTGTTCTAGTGGCAGCTAATTTTGGATAGTAATTTTTCCTCCCTTTTTTTCCTTCTCTATTTTATTCAAACCTTTCCACTAGATTCAAGGCCCAGGTGACTTTTCAGTTTGCAGTTTTTCCTTAGAAAGCAGCCACATACTGAGTAGAAAATCCTGTCCCCTGTTAGCATGCTGCAGGGAAGAACTCTTGCTCTTTTTTAAAAAAAAGCAGTGGTCTCTCTGCAGAGGTTCAACACTCCCTGCTAAGTCAAACCTATAGATATGCAATCAGCAAAGCTAAGTCTCCCTCTCTCATGCTTCTTTCTGGCTACAGCAGACTTAAAGCTTCATCTGAGCCTACGGAAAAGAATTGAATGGAGCTCAATTGCTGTTTTTTTAATAATAAATGTTACTGCTTTTTTAAATTATATTGTCGCTGTATACTGACATGTCAGCATTTTAAAGTTATTGAAAGGTCCCCACTTAAAGTGTACCTCTGGATAAAAATTATATATTTATTTCCACATTGAAGTTTAATTATTTCTAGCGTACTCCTATTGATCTAAACAATCTTTCCTGTGACTTTTCACAGCCGTGTCACACATTTCACAGAGCCTGCTGTCTAGACAGAGGTGCTGAAAGGAGGAGATTCAGAAGATACATTCAGTACAGAAAACATCACGTTCTAACTGTTTGAAGGCAACAAGGTACCAAGGTATACAGTATCTCACAAAAATGAGTACACCCCTCACATTTTTATAAATATTTTATTATATCTTTTCATGTGACAACACTGAAGAAATTTGGACCAAGTTGGACATTTTTTACTTAGGGGTGTACTCACTTTTGTTGCCAACGGTTTAGACATTAATGGCGGTGTGTTGAGTTATTTTGAGAGGACAGCAAATGTATGCTGTTATACAAGCTATACACTCACTACTTTACATTGTAGCAAAGATAAAAGATATAGTAAAATATTTACAAAAATGTGAGGGGTGTACTTACTTTTGTGAGATACTGTATGTAGTCCTTACAAATCCAAAGTAATAGAAAGGAATGAGCAGAAGAGAAGCAGCAAATAATTCAATTTAGAAAATTGTTGAAAGAGATAGCCAACAAATAGGCAGGACTCAGAACATGAAAGAAGACTTTTCAAGTGAGCTTATATTGAATTGCCAAAATAAAAAAACTATAATTTGTATTGCTATTGCAATAATGATGTTAAAAAAGGAACGTGTATGCTTTAACTTCCCTGGAAATGACTTCACCTACAGTAACAAAAAACTGAGTACACCCCTCACATTTTTGTAAATATTTTATTCTATCTTTTCATGTGACAACACTGAAGAAATTACACTTTGCTACAATGTAAAGTAGTGAGGGTACAGCTTGTATAACAGTGTAAATTTGCTGTCCCCTCAAAATAACTCAACACACAGCCATTAATGTCTAAACCGCTGGCAACAAAAGTGAGTACACCCCTAAGTGAAAATGTCCAAATTGGGCCCAATTACCAATTTTCCCTCCCCGATGCCATGTGACAAGGTCTCAGGTGTGAATGGGGTGCAGGTGTGTTAAATTTGGTGTTATCGTTCTCACTCTCTCATACTGGTCACTAGAAGTTCAACATGGCACCTCATGGCAAAGAACTCTCTGAGGATCTGAAAAAAAGAATTGTTGCTCTACATAAAGATGGCCTAGGCTATAAGAAGATTGCCGAGACCCTGGAACTGAGCTGCACCTCCAATGAAGTTAGTAAAAGCAGATCCAAATCTTAGTCTGACAGATCTGAACAGACCCAGAAGCAGGTGGATATAGGTGGACGCATGTCCACTTACATCAGTCAACACACAGGGATGTATTGTTATCTGTTTTGAACCATGGGCCAAAAAGCAAACCGATGGACCGCCCATGTGAAAGGGACCTTATTTTTCTTGCTTTAGAGGTGTCTATCAGGCATTTCAAAGGCATACGCTGTTCTCATTTGCTAGGATGAGCTAATCAACAGAGATAATATTCAATGGATGAAAAAGTGGCCCTGGAAAGCTACAATATCTGTACTGTAAGTGTTAATCATTCACAGCGGACTTGTCTCATACTGTTTGAGGATAAGGGTGACTAGGCCTGCCTTGGACTTGAAAAAACGATGGAGGAGGAAATGAACTCTTAATAGGCTATTAAGTTTCAGATCCATTGCCTGTAGTATATTTTATCATCTAAAACAAATCATTCTGAGTGTTAAATATTGTGGTTTGTGTTTCTAATAATGATTTAGCTACAGTTATCTAGGCTAAAATGGCACCTAAACTTTTAGTATGCATTCATTTATATTCTTCTTCCAAGCTTAGGTGCTAAATAATATGTCTACCACACATACTCATAAAAATGTAAAAATCTACAGATTCACGTCTTGGAATGGTGGGATTAAAGGAGAATGTGTTGCATATTTCCTGTAAAAACATTTTTTTTAATATCATTTACATCACTATACAAAAATGATGTACCCCACCAATCAAGACTCAATGAATCCTCCATGAATAAAGTTTCCACCCAGATAGAATAATAATAGGAAAAAATTAGAGATGTGATAATCAGTCAGGAAAATGTCTAGCCTCTGTTACCAACACTTACAGTATAATAGCAAATCATGCATTCCTAAAATGAAAACCATGTATTCCTAACCTTTTATCAAACCCCAGCATTTCAGGACTACCATGCAGTGACATATGGACAAAAAGTAGATGTAAACACAGGGAGAGAGGGGGTTATAGATCAATCTAAATTACTGTGGAAGCATTTAGTTATTGTACAGTACTATGGGACCAATGCTTTGTGACAGATTAACCCCTTCAGCGAAAGATGCAACCTGCAATACGGCACTGCGCTATTTTAGCTGACAATTGCGCGGTCATGCGACACCGTACCCAAATAAAATCAATGTCCTTTTTTCCTTACAAATAGAGCTTTCTTTTGGCGGTATTTGATCATATAAAAAAAAAAAACGTCAATTTTGAAAAAAATACCAAATAAAAAAATTTAAAAAATCTAATTTCTCCATCAGTTTAGGCCAATATTTATTCTGCTACAACTCCCCCAAATAAGCGTATATTGAATGGTTTGCGCAAAAGTTATAGCATCTACAAAATAGGGGATAGATTTATGACATTTTTATTTTTTTATTTTTTTTTTTACTAGTAATCGTGGCAATCAGTGATTTTTAGCAGGACTGTGACATTGTGGCGGACATATCGGACACCTAACTGACATTTGACACTTTTTTGGGAACCAGTGACATTATTACAGTGATCAGTGCTAAAAATATGCACTGACATTGTACTAATGACATTGGCAGGGAAGGGGTTAACATCAGGGGCGATCAAGGGGTTAACTCTGTTCGCTGGGTGTGTTTACTAACTGTATGGGGGATGGGCTGTCTGGGATAGCACAGAGATCCTTCTTCCTGCATAGCAGAAAGACAAGATCTCAGTGTAATCCCCAGTCAGAATGGAGATCTGCCTTGTTACTTTGGCAGATCCCCGTTCAGTCTCTGCGGGGAACGATCGCGGGTGGCCAGCAGACAGAGTCTGCCGGACCCACTGATTGACTCCCCTGCTGGCCAATCGTCGTGCGTGCCCACAGAAGCTAGTGCATGAATCGCCGTGCATTGCAGAAAGACAAGATCTGTCTTATTTACTTCAGCAGATCCCCTTTCTGTCTCTGCGGGGAACCATTGTGGGTGGCTGGGGGACATAGAGTCCACCGGACCTGCTGATTGGCTCCCCCTCTGGCCAATCGGTACGCATGCCCACAGAAGCTAGTGCACGTATCGCTGTACTGGTACGGTGATTCACATAGCCAAGCCTTCTTGCCGCAGTATAAGGGAGGTCAGCAAGCGGTTAAAGAATCGTTGAACTCTATGGTGAACAAGCATGCCACTGTTGCTTGTAGAGAACAACATGCTATATACCAACGCTAAAAACCAATAGTAACGCATGATGAGAGAGTGGTTAAGTGCTGCTCTGCTGCCTTAGGATCCGAATGCAGTATTTGAGGGATGAATGAATTGCAATTTGCATCAATGCATTATAAAGCAATATGTTAGGGTGTCTCTGTTGTCTACAACTCAAAAAAGAATTTCAGATACCATTGTAGTAGTATAAACCAAAGCAGTGATTGAAAAATCAAATGGCTGTGCAGACTGAACTGCATGCTTACATAAATTCAGGAGATTACACACCAGAACCCTACAATGACGGACTATAACGGCCACAGAGAGGAGACATAATGGGCTGGATTGTCCATCTCTAGGACATATTGGTAGGAATACATGACGCAATATGTGTTCTAAATATGTAAAAATACAAACATGTAACTAACATTATATTATTCTAAGTAACTTCAAAATCTGTCATATGTCTGGGTCCTGAGGAAGCCAAGTTTGTGGCGAAACATTGACCGTACAGACAGACTGCACCAATCAATACCACTGTATGGACTGTATCATGTTCAATTGTCTATACTAATTTTCTTTCATGCAAAGTATCTTCCCCTGTTTTAGTCAATTTGATAATGAAAAAATGTAATTATTTTATCCATTATGTCTCCTCTCTGTGTCTGTATACAGTCTGTCATTGTAGGGTTCTGGGGTATTTACTCAGGTAATCTCCTAAATTTATGTATTTTATTGGATGAGGCCCAAGTCTACATACTCTTTCCCGATATACATGCTTGTTCTGGATTAGATACTTGGAAAGTGTTGAAGCTAGTGACAGTACAGACAGCAGTATTCTATGCAATTGACCAGAAATGGAACCCTTTATATTTTTTCAGTTTTCTTCAACATAAAAATCCTGTTCCAGATACAGCTATTGCCATGTTTTTAAAGAAAATGCTAAATTGATAAAATAATGCCTGCACCATGGATATATACAAAACACCAAACTAGTGTGTAAAAAAAAAAACATTAATATAAATCGTAAAAAAGCAATGGCCACAATATCAGTAAATACAGATCAAAAGTATACACACCTCCCTCTAAGAGCATTGTCAGAAATCAAGAATCCCCTACGTGCATTGATTTAAGAAATATAACTTTATAAATAAAAAAAGATTTAACATTTCAAATGTACAATCAAATAAAAATAAAAGTTGATCACATCAATAATAGGTGCAGTCTATCAATGTCCATCTACCATTAGTATATAAAAAAAAAGAATACTATATATAAATGCACACGCTCCAAGCGGTGTTACAATAACTAATAGTGCCAATTTTTAAACATGTTGCAAAAAATGTTGCACAAATCCTAGCCAAAGTACTACAAATTAATTAATGAGGCCATTTGTTCAAAAAAAAAAAAAAAAAATTAGACTGACCAGGGTTTTTTATTTATGTCTCAATGTCCAGATACAAATTCTGGACAGAAAAGTTGATATCCTTTCTTCATGGAACAAATAAAGTTCACAATGATACAAAAAAAGTTAAAGAATAAACATTTCCAACCTTGCTTTTCAGATAATAATGTATTAAAAAGGAAACACTCATCCTTTCCCACGCCAGTGACCATCCTAATAGAATTTAAACAAGTATAACCCAAATGGTGTCAGTGATCTTCCTTGTTCTTCATCTACTGTCCTATTCTCAGAAAAACCCAGTTAGAGTTTACCATTAAAGAAGTGAGACTCTCTAATGCTCATAGGACTGTTGCTAAACTGCAACTGAATTGTCTATAAATAATTAATTTAAGTAGTACAGGACTGTGAGATTTTGAGTAATTCCCATAGACTAGTTCCCAAACTATGACCTGTTATTTATGTCATTATTTCAATAGAAATTGTTGTGGTTACAATGTAACTGCAATAGGTAACTACAGAATTAAATTAACTAATTAACTGTGGACTAGACCAGTGTTCCCCAACCCAGTCCTCAAGGCCCACCAACAGGTCATGTTTTCAAGATTTCCCTCAGATGAATCAGCTGTGGTGATTACTAAGGCAGTGAAACTGATCAAATCACCTGTGCAAAATAATGGAAATCCTGAAAACATGACCTGTTGGTGGGCCTTGAGAACAGGGTTGGGGAACACTGGACTAGACAATGTACCCCCCCCCCCCCCAGAAATATTTTTAAAAAATCAGCTCTGATTGTTGTGTTTTTTTCTCCCTAATCCTTTTCCACAATAATTATTATAGTTACAACAATTTGGAGAAATAACAGAAAAGCATATGCATTTCTAAAAATATCAATAGCCAGCCAAACAGATGTGTTGCTCAAAATGTCTGCTTAATCATGGCAACATTGCAAAAGAACTGTACCAGCATTTCTTTAAAGTGTTACTAAACCCAGGACCTTGCATTCACTATATCTGTTCTCCCACAGTACACAGAACATGGCAATGGAATTATTTTAATAAAAATAAACTGCTAAATAACTTTTTTTCATCAGCAGTATATAACAGTCTTGTGACTTCTATCAGTGTCTTGCCATGCACTGGTTAAAGCTTGTAGGAGGAGGTTTTCATTCTTCTCTGGCTGTTCTATGAGACTGCGTGACTCCTGACCATCTCTCTGCAAATTGGCAGTGTGCACATGTGCATTTATTCACAGCAGTCCCCTTACAATAACATCACAATAAAAAACAAGCATAGGATTTTGTGTCATATCACCGTCTCAATGGATGGCCCGATCACTGTCCCTCTCACAGACGCGGATCATTCCTTCCTGCTAGTGATACGCATGCGTCACTTCCGGTTGATGCTAGGTCAGACTGACGCGTTTCGTCATGTCTTCAACAGATGCCAGTTTTTAACAATGGACTGATATTTGTTATATATACAGTACAGACCAAAAGTTTGGACAGACCAAAAGTTTGGACACACCTTCTCATTCAAAGAGTTTTCTTTATTTTCATGACTATGATAATTGTAGATTCACACTGAAGGCATCAAAACTATGAATTAACACATGTGGAATTATCTACATAACAAAAAAGAGTGAAACAACTGAAAATATGTCATATTCTAGGTTCTTCAAAGTAGCCACCTTTTGCTTTGATTACTGCTTTGTACACTCTTGGCATTCTCTTGATGAGCTTCAAGAGGTAGTCACCTGAAATGATTTTCACTTCACAGGTGTGCCCTGTCAGGTTGAATAAGTGTGATTTCTTGCATTATAAATGTTGGGGATTTATTCAAAATTGAAGGCATACTGAACCAGCATGGCTACCACAGCATCTTGCAGCGGCATGCTATTCCATCCGGTTTGCGTTTAGTTGGACCATCATTTATTTTTCAACAGGACAATGACCCCAAACACACCTCCAGGCTGTGTAAGGGCTATTTGACCAAGAAGGAGAGTGATGGGGTGCTGCGCCAGATGACCTGGCTTCCACAGTCACCGGACCTGAACCCAATCGAGATGGTTTGGGGTGAGCTGGACCACAGAGTGAAGGCAAAAGGGCCAACAAGTGCTAAGCATCTCTGGGAACTCCTTCAAGACTGTTGGAAGACCATTTCAGATGACTGCCTCTTGAAGCTCATCAAGAGAATGCCAAGAGTGTGCAAAGCAGTAATCAAAGCAAAAGGTGGCTACTTTGAAGAACCTAGACTATGACATATTTTCAGTTGTTTCACACTTTTTTGTTATGTAGATAATTCCACGTGTTAATTCATAGTTTTGATGCCTTCAGTGTGAATCTACAATTTTCATAGTCATGAAAATAAAGAAAACTCTTTGAATGAGAAGGTGTGTCCAAACTTTTGGTCTGTACTGTATATAATGTCAATATTTTTTAGCAGCAGCTCACATATAATCATTTAAACATTTAGACCCCATAACGCTGAGTATTGTAGGAGGGCTTGCCATTTTAGAGTATATACCAATCTACATACCTTATTTTGAAGGTGAATGCTCCGCTTCCAAAGGTACCTTGCTGCGGAGAGGTACGTTATTTCCACTCACCCATTGGCGCCTGGGTTATGAGTGTCATCAATCCCAGGAATCAATGGGCAACCTATGCTGGTAGCATCGCGCCACAAGTTGTATGATATGCACATGCACGAGATCAGGAGGTGCATGCTGGGTAGCCAGCAGCACCGTATCCTAAAAGGAGCAATGAGTGGGCTTCAGATGCCAGATGGGAGCGCGCTCACCAAGGAGGACAGAATGAGTTTTTTTTAAAAAGAAAATGAATTAGAAAACCTGCATATATTGCTAAATCTGTTATATATAGGATTAGCTGTGACCATCGGGGGGGGGTTTAATAAAAGAAAAAAAAACACAAGCTGGAACTCCGCTTTAAGAATGCATAATGTAAAAGAATGCTAGTTTCAAACTGATAACTTCACTGTTCGAATACATTTGTCAGAAAGTTTGAGTTATGGTTTAATTCATCATATGACAAATAAACAGAGATTGAGCAGAAAACAAATTATCTGCATGTATAATTCAAGAGGATCATTTTTTCCTATAAAATAATAACTGAACCAAGATTTGCATCGCTAAACAAACACAGTGTACATAATCATTCTTACAATGTTTGGGCTGTCAAGTACTTCTTCAAAAATAAAAAAAAATGTGATTTGAGCACTAACGGCTATAGATACACCTTTAATTAACTCATAGAAACTGCATTTATTGGCCTAAAGGCTTATGATTTTTCTTCCATACTATAAATGCAAATATGAGGTCATTAAAATGTATCAGTGAAAACTGCATTATGGTAAAAAAACAGTGAAATGAATAGGTAGAGAAGAGTCTGCGTCTACAATGATCACGTCTTGGCTTGGATGCACAGTACTGCTAGACATGCCAGCTGCAGATTTGTTTGAAACATTCATACATAAATCTATTTACCTTACACAAAGCCAGCTGTCAGCTAGCCAGTTGTTTATACAAAAGTGCCCAAATGTAGCTATATTGGCCAGATGTGAGCTTAATCAAGGAGAGCAACCCTTGCCATGTTGAACACTTGTAATGCTAGCCAGACTCAATCACGGATTCACATCTAAACTAGATGCTTTGATTCTTCACCCAAACATACTTGGCAACAAGCACCCTAGCCATCTTCAGAAGAACAGAACAGTTCAAACAGTGATGACACGTCTACATACATGTAAACTATGCTTGGCAGCAACTATTGTTAATCATTTATGCTTTTTTCTCTTTCCTTTTTACCTTTAACATCACTTAATGAATGTATAAATTATAAGCAAAATTATTTAAAGAAGATGTTGTGTTTTACATGTGAAATATGTATAATAATAATAATATATCCCTATGATACCAATATATATATGGTGCTTATATGTGACACACTGGGGTTGATTTACTAAAGCTGGAGAGTGCAAAAACCGGTGCAGCTGTGCATGCTAGCCAATCAGCTTTTAACCTCAGCTTGTTCAATCAAGCTTTGACAATAAGGCTGGGTTCACACTAGTCCGATTCTCGGACTGACATGAAGAGCACAAGTCGGATTACGTCACATAAACAATGATTCCCTATGAGAGCCGTCTTAACTGCTCCGATTTGTGTTTTTCAAAGTCGGACCGACTTTGAAAAAGGTTCCTGTACTACTTTTGTCCGACTTTGATCCTACTTCAGCCCATTGAGAAGCATTGAAGTCGGATCAAAGTCGTATCAGTGTCTTCACTGATCCGACTTTGGCATGCGACTTGTGCTCTGGGGATCATGAAGGGGTACTCCACGCCAAATTTAAAAAAAAAAAACTGGCATGGGGTCCCCCTCCAGGAGCATAGCATGCCCTTTGGTCTGGTATGGATTTTAAGGGGAACCCCCACGTCAAAAAAAAGGCGTGGGGTCCCCCCACAATCCATACCAGACCCTTATCTGAGCACGCAGCCCGGGAGGCCAGGAAAGGAGGTGGGGACGAGCAAGCGCCCCCCCCCCCTCCTGGACCATACCAGGCCGCGTGCCCTCAACATGGGGAGTATGGGTGCTTTGGGGCAGGGGGGGCTCTGCGCCCCCCACCCCAATGCACCTTGTCCCCATGTTGATGAGGACAAGGGCCTCTTCCCGACAACCCTGGCCGGTGGTTGTCGGGGTCTGGGGGCGGGGACTTATCGGAATCTGGAAGCCCCCTTTAACAAGGGGGCCCCCAGATGCCGGGCCCCCCACCCTATGTAAATGAGTATGGGGTACATCGTACCCCTACCCATTTACCTGGAAAGAAATATGTACACAAAAAAACACACAGCTTTTTAAAATATTTTATTAAATCTGCTCCGGCGGTCTTCTCCCCTCTCCGGTGTCTTCTTTTCTTCGGCTCTTTTGCGGGGTCTTTCATCTTCTGAGGGGTCTTCTTCTCTGCGGCGTCTTCTGCTCTTTTGCCGGTCTTCTCCGCTGTCCTCTTCCCTCTCTTCTTCTTCTTCTTCCCATGTTGACACGACGCAATCTCCTTCACGAATGCCCTCTCCGCTCTGTGCTGTGCCTTATATTGGCATGGGGCGTGGCCACCAGATGACATCACCCAGAGGCCCCGCCCCCAGGATTATTGATGTGCAAATCCGCTACTGGGTCGATTCAATCTGTGTGTTATTCCTACTCACAATAAATTCATAAAAATATTGAATAAACAATGTAATCATTATATAAAGTGCAATAAGTGCAATCAACAAAGTGAGATTTCGACTACAAAAACTATCCAAACTATGAACAATAAACAATAAGTCCATGTTTGGCGTATTAGTGCAAACATAAATATAAATCAGTGCCAGAGTGCCAAATAGTATTCAGAGTCACCATCTCCACCGCGTGTCTTACCCCCTATGACACGCGGTGGAGGTGGTGGCACTGAATCATAGGTGTGCGCAGCCTATTGCATTAGGGTGTGCACCCCAAAGCTCAAACACACATGAACGCCACCTTCTGTCACAGGGAGGAGGCTCTGATTGTAGCCTTTAATACTGTATAATGGGGGCATTTACACAGGCCACTGACACCCCAACCACCCACCTGGTGCCACCCCTCAATAATGCTAATGCACATGGGGTGATTAGGGTATGCCCAAGCAAACATGGACTGATTTGCACGGATCATTGTTTACAGGTCACTTTGATTGTTTATTGTTCACAGTTTGGATAATTTTTGTAGTAGGAGTCTCACTTTGTTGATTGCACTTAATATTATGGTACATGATTACATTATTTAATATTTTTATGAATTTAATATGCATAGGAATAACACACTGATTGTATTGACCCAGTAGCGGATTTACACATCAATAATAGTTTAGTTCCGCAATAAAGACACAACACATCGTGTGTTACATATAAGTACCATATATATATTGGGATCATAGGGATATATAAAATTTCTTTGTCTGCTTACCACCTAGCAAGCGCTATATATACACATGTGATATTTCACATGTAAAACACAACTTTATATACTGTATATAACAGTCAATATTTTTTTAATATTTTTTATAAAAGTCAAATATTTTTAATTTATTTAAATATTTCACTTGATATCTTATTTAAAGAGGAAATTCAGCCCTCAATATTTTGGTCCTGCCTCCTCTCTCCTGCATTGCCATCTTTGAATGCTTTGTAGGTGCCTCAATGTGCTGAGGGTCTCTGCCCAGTCTTTGGAACCCAGTAAAGACCTGTGATACATCTACACATGTGGGGGTTTCTCATACAGTGGATATAAAAAGTCTACACACCCCTGTTAAAATGTCAGGTTTCTGTGATGTAAAAAAAATGAGACAACAATAAATAATTTCAGAACTTTTTCCACCTTTAACCACTTGACCAATGGGCACTTAAACCCCTTAACAACCAGACCAATTTTCAGCTTTCAGTGCTCTCACATTTTGAATGACAATTACTCAGTCATGCAACACTGTACACATATGACATTTTTATCCCTTTTTCACACAAATAGAGCTTTCTTTTGGTAGTATTTATTCACAGCTGGGTTTTTAATTTTTTGCGCTATAATTAAAATAAGACCGAAAATTTTCCAAAAAAAATGCATTTTTCTTTGCTTTGGTTATAAAATTTTGCAAATTAGTAATTTTTCTTCATAAATTTTGGTCAATATTTATACTGCTACATATCTTTGGTAAAAAAAAAAATTAATTAGTGTATATTATTTGGTCTTTGTGAAGGTTACAGAGTCTACAAGCTATGGTGCCAATCACTGAATATTGATCACACCTGATGTACTGATGGCTTCTTGAGACCCTAGCAAGCCAGGAAAGAACAAATACCCCCCAAATTACCCCTTTTTGGAAAGTAGACATTCCAAGGTATTAAGTAAGAGGCATGGTGAATTTTTTGAAGTTGTAATTTTTTCCCACAATTCTTTGCAAAATTAAGATATTTTTTCCTTTTTATTTTTTTTCCACAAAATCGTCATATATTAACAGGTTATTTCTCACACCCAGCATATGCATACCACAAAATACACCCCAAAACACATTCTACGACTCCTCCGGAGTATGGAGATATCACATTTGTGAGACTTTTACACGGCCTGGCCAAATACAAAAGCCCAACATGCAGGGAGCACCATCAGATGTTCTAGGGGCATACATTTCATATGAAATTTGAATACCCTTTACACTATTGTGAGGCAATGTGGTGGCATGGATGGGCATTGTAGTGACATGAATGGGCACTGTAGTGGCATAGATGGGAACTGTAGTGGCACGGATGGGCACTGTAGTGGCACAGATGGGCACTGTAGTGGCACAGATGGGCACTGTAGTGGCATGGATGTGTCACAGATGAGAACTGATGTAGTACGGATGAGCATGAATGAGGCACAAATGAGCCATGGATGGGGATGGATGAGCCGTGGATGGGGATGGATGAGCATGGATGGGGATGACTGAGCACGGATGGGCATGACTGAGCACGGATGGGCATGACTGAGCACGGATGGGCATTACTGAGCACAGATGGGGATGGATGAGCATGGACGGGGATGGATGAGCACGGACGGGGATGACTGCGCATGGATGGGGATGACTGAGCATGGATGGGATGACTGAGCACGAATGAGGATGGATGGGGATGACTGAGCAAGGATGAGGATGGATGAGCACAGATGGGGATGGATGAGCATGGATGGGGATGGATGAGCATGGATGGGGATGGATGAGCATGGATGGGGATGGATGAGCAGGGATGAGGATGACTGAGCATGAATGAGGATAGATGGGGATGACTGAGCAAGGATAGGGATGGATGAGCACGGATGGGGATGACTGAGCATGGGTGGGTATGGATGAGCAGGGATGAGGATGACTGAGCATGGATGGGTGGGTGAGCATGGATGGGTGGGTGAGCATGGATGGATGGGTGAGCATGGACGGATGAGCATGGATGGATGGCTGGGTAAGCATGGGTGGATGGCTGGGTGAGCATGGATGGCTGGATGAGTGAGCATGGATGGGTGAGGATGGCTGAGCATGGCTGGGTGAGGATGGCTAGATGGGTGAGCATGGATGGGTGAGAATGGGTGGCTGGGTGGGTGAGCATGGATGGGTGAGGATGGATGGGTGGGTGAGCATGGATGGCCGCCTGGGTGAAGATGCCTGGCTGGGTGAGGTTGGATGGAGGGATGGTGGGGGTGCAGCCTGTCACATAGCAGCACTGTAGGCAATACACATCCTGACCACAGCGCTGCAGCATCTCCTCTTTCCCCCTCTCCTCTCACACTGCACCGATCGGTGAGGAGGGGAGAGAAAAGCCGGCACTTCCGCCAGCTTGTTTTACATGTGATCGCTCCGTCATTTGACGGAGCGATCACATGGTAAAAGGCCGCTGTGAGCGGCCATTCACCGTGATCCTTGTCGTGTCCCCTGGACCCAGCGGTAACGGATGTTCCTGGGTGTGAGCCCCAAGGGGTGCGCGGGAAGCGCGTTCATGGGAGGACATCATAGTACGCCCTCCCACAGTTAAGCAACCGCCCTGTAGCAGTCATTTACTATAGGGCGGTTGTTAACAGGTTAATGTGACCTATAAACTGTATAACTCAAATGTAAAACAAACTGAAATCTTTTTGGTGGAGGTATCAGCATGGCACATCTTGGCTTGGCAATATTTGCCCACTCTTCTTTGTAAAAACACTCCAAATCTATCAGATTGTGAGGGCATCTCCTGTGCACAGCCCTCTTCAGATCCCCCCACATATTTTCAATCGGATTCAGGTCTGGGATCTAGCTAAGCCATTCCAAAACTTTAAGCTTCTTCTGGTGAAGCCATTGCTTTGTTGATTTGGATGCATGCTTTGGGTTGTTGTCATGCCGAAAGATGAAGTTCCTCTTCATGTTCAGCTTTCTAGCAGAAGCCTGAAGGTATTGCGCCAATATTGACTGGTATTTGGAACTGTTCATAATTCCCCCTACCTTGACTAAGGCCCCTGATCCAGCTGAAGAAAAACAGCCCCAAAGCATGATGCTGCCACCACCATGCTTCACTGTGAGTATGGTGTTCAGTGATGTGCAGTGTTGTTTTTGCGCCAAACATATCTTTTGGGATTATGGCCAAAAAGTTCAAACTTGGTTTCATCAGACCAGAACACATTTTCCCACATGCTTTTGGGAGACTTCAGGTGTGTTTTTGCAAAATTTAGCCGGGCATGGATGTTATTCTTCGAAAGAAAAGGCTTATGTCTTGACACTCTACCCATAGCCCAGACATGAAGAATGTACATGGAGGAGGAGTACAAAGACAAGTGTGTCTTGCCTACAGTCAAGCATGGTGGTGGGAGTGTCAAGGTCTGGGGCTGCATGAGTGCTGCCAGCACTGGGGAGCTACAGTTCATTGAGGGAACCATGAATGACAACATGTGCTGTGACATACTGAAGCAGAGCATGATCTCCTCCCTCTGGAGACTGGGCTGCAGGGCAGTATTTCAACATGATAACGGCTCCGAGCAAACACCTCCAAGATGACCACTGCCTTGCTAAAGAAGCTGAGGGTAAAGGTGATGGACTAGCCAAGCCAAAGGCCTATCAGTGATGCTACTTTGTGAGTATCCACTTGTGAACTTTTTTAACATTTATTAAATTGTCTTTGGTAATGCACTAGGTGTGCGCGCCTTCCTTTTTTCTTATTTTTTTGATCCCAACTAAGTACTTCCCTCTCACCAAGTAAACATGAAATCAAATGGTTGGTCATATTGTTTTCTTCGTATTGAAAGCTTCGTCCTTGATGTAACCATGCATTGAGCATGATTTTGATTAGTTAGCAGCACCAGGATAATTTTGCACACTTGCATACATTATATAGAAATGATTGCCAGGGTGGGTAGAGGAGAGAATAAAGCTCCATCCACACCTCCTGCAGAATAAATGCAGAGAAAATGGGGATCTTGTAGGAGGTTTAAGTAGACTGCTGGGTGGCTGAGAAACAATACTCGAAATTGGGTTATACGGCAAATGTAGGCTCTGGAAGCATTATTTGCAGCAATCACCATAACAGTGAAGTGGGTTCAGTGGCTGAGTGCGGTCCGTAGAGGCTGTGGCACCCTAGGCTATGGCTCATGTGGTTTGGTTTAAAATCAAGCTAAGCTGAAGTGAAGATGATTTAACAGAGGTTCTATGACTTATCTTGGGTCATAGACTAAACATCACTTTGATTTTTTTGATGCTGTGAATTCTAACCATATCTATGTTTCAAAGAAACTTATTTCAGAAGCTGTAAAAATAGCTTTAACCCTACTAATGTTTATATATATAAATCCTCTGTATATTGCATTTTTTTAAACAAAAAAAGATATGCAATCTATAGTATGGCAGTGGTTTTGAATCACTAATTTATGGCCCTTTACTGGTCCCGAGATTTATCACAACTGTTGCTCAGTCACCAAGAATGACAGGAACTAAAACGATGTGGAAGTAAAAAGAGTGGATGTTAGTGAATTTTTACATTTCACAACTTTATTTAGCACAAAGTCTATAGTAAATACTGTATTAATGTATTGAACAGAAATTAGGTTTGCTGTCCTTTTAAAAATATATCAAGTGAAACAAAAAAACGAAATTAATGAAAAACCACCCCAGATGTGCATCTAAATATGCAAATTGTACCTATAAAAATATTTGTGCAAAACCATATACAAATTTAATATTTATATCAGCACGCGCTCTTTAAATATATCAAAGAATTAGTCGGCCACGGACTGGTCCCTATCCTTCACACCAGTGTTTCAATATGCACAGGCAGTGGGGGACACTAAGGGATTTATTTCTGCTTGCTACGGTATGCAACTACCCTTATATCTGGAGGGCTATCCTAGTAACGCTAGGGAAATGTGGGAGAGAGAGTCCACTACACCATCCTTAGGCTACACTGTATGGGTCTGCTACAATCCACTGAGTGTGTGCGATGCAAGGTGGCGGAGGGTGACCTCATCCTCCTCTTATGGAGGTGCCCAAAGTTGCATCGCTACAGGAAGGCAGTAGTGGACACCATGAACTCGGTGTTTCAGATCTCCATACCCCTTGAGCCTACCAGATGCATATTAGGTATCTTAGATGACCTTCAAATTACAGAGCTTTAGCAAGTAGCGGTTAACAGAGCCTTATTTCAAGCTCGCAAACTTATTCTACAGCTATGGAAAGCAGATAGAGCACCTACACACAAGGAGTGGATATGTAATATGGGATGCACCCTAAAACTGGAAAAAGTAATCTTTCAACACAGGGGGAAACCGCATAAGTTTGACCGTCTTTGGGGGTGACTGGCTCGCAGTACCGGGCCTTGCTCCTACTGAATTAGTGATGGAGAGACTCCTGGGCTGAACTGTTCAGTATGGTACTGTAGAAGTGACAAAATGCCTGCTATTAGCCAATTGCTTAATATATTCTCTACTAAGTGATCTATTAATCCCTCAGCTTAGGTTCATGATTTATCTGTATTGAGGTATAACGTGTCCTATCCTATGATAAATACTCTGTAACAGATGTTTGATGGAAGTATCAGTGTTATGTTTTTTAATAAGCTGTATGTTTACTGGAATCTAATAAGACCTATTCCTGATTTAAAAAAAAAAAAATATGTATATATATATATATATATATATATATATATATATATACACACATATACAGTATCTCACAAAAGTGAGTGCACCCTTCACATGTAAATATTTTATTCTATCTTTTCATGTGACAACACTGAAGAAATTACACTTTGGTACAATGTAAAGTAATGAGTGTACAGCTTGTATAACAATGTAAATTTGCTGTCCCCTCAAAATAATTCAACACACAGCCATTAATCTCTAAACTGCTGGCAACGAAAGTGAGAACACCCCTAAGTGAAAATGTCCAAATTGGGCCCAATTAGCCATTTTCCCTCCCTGGTGTCATGTGACTTGTTAGTGTTACAAGGTCTCAGGTGTGAATGGGGAGCAGGTGTGTTAAATTTGGTGTTATCCTCTCATCCTGGTGACTGGAAGTTCAACATTGCACCTCATGGCAAAGAACTGAGGATCTGAAAAAAAAAAAAAACGGAGTTAGACTTACCGGTAACTCTTTTTCTAGGAGTCTTCCAGGACAGCCTCTGAGATATTGGGCTCCTCCCTCCGGGACAGGAAACACATTCACCTGATCCTTTAAAAGGCAGTCCTCCAGGCCTTCTCCCTCAGTCCTCAAAAGAACCTGCTGGAAGGCACTGAAAGACATTACACACTTGTAAAACATTAGTACCTATCATCTGTACCAAACCACAAGATTAGGGTGGGAAACCCAGGCTGTCCTGGAAGACTCCTAGAAAAAGAGTTACTGGTAAGTCTAACTCCAGTTTTCTCCTCTCGTCTTCCAGGACAGCCTCTGAGATAAGCAAGAAACTTACATTACTAGGGTGGGCCCATTGCCTGGAGGGCCCCTCGTCCGAATGCCTGTTCCTTCTCTGAAAACAGATCCAGACGGTAGTGCCTCGCAAAGGTGGAGTAGCTGGACCATGTTGCTGCCCTGCAAATCTCCTCCGGAGTGACACCGGCCCTCTCGGCCCATGTGGTCGACATGGCCCTAGTTGAGTGTGCTTTGACTAGAGGCACCTGCTTCCCTGCTAATCTGTATGCCTCCTCAATCGTCAATCTAATCCATCTTGCGATGGAGGACTTGGATGCTTTATACCCTTTACGTATCCCTGAAAAATTTACAAACAAGGAATCGGACTTCCTAAAGTCCCTACTAATTTCTAAATATCTTAGAAGGGTCCTTCTTAGGTCTAATAAACTCAAATTCCCTTCTCCCCTGACTTCCAAGGAAAAGAAGGTGGGCAGAACAATGTCCTACGTTCTATGAAAGGTGGTAGCAACCTTTGGGAGGAACCCCCGGGTCGGTTCTTAGCACCACCCGGTCCTCAAAAATTAACAAAAAAGGCTCTCTCTCCGAGAGCGCTTGTAATTCACTCACCCTCCTGGCTGAGGTGATCGCTATCAAAAAAGCGGTCTTCAGAGTCACCCATTTCAGCCCTGCCTTCTTCAGGGACTCAAACGGGCTCTCTGTAAGTGCATTCAGAACCAGAGAAAGATCCCAAGAGGGGCAGGTCAGACCCTTAACTGGCCTGGACCTTGTGAGGGCCTTAAAGAAGTTCCTAACGAAACGATCTTGCTGAAGCGAGGTCTGCAGAAAAACACTCAGGGCCGCAGCCTGTACCTACCAAAAGGCCCAATTCTACGCCTGCTTGAAAGAAGTCCAGGATCTGCGGAATACCTGGACGCTCATGCCCCTCTTCCGCTAACCAGTCATTAAAGCGCTTCCAGACCTTGGTGTAAATGGCTCTGGTGACGGGTTTACGACAGTTCAGCACGGACTACCCTTTCCGAGAACCCCTGATTTCTCAGCAACTGTTCCTCAGATACCATGCTGTCAACCTGAGGGACTCCACCCCAGGGTGGAGAACTGGTCCCTGGGAGATCAGGTCCGGTCTCACCGGGAGTGACAATGGTGGCCCTACTGCCAGATCCTTGATGCTGGCAAACCAAGGCCTCCTTGGCCAGCAAGGTGCCACCAAAATTAGATCCGTCCTTTCCTTTTGTTGGATGGCAACTGATTTAATATCATAGTTCTGGAGTATTACGGATATGACAGGCCAAAGTTGTTTGGTCACTGTGTGGGAACGAGAGACATCTGGACAGATTGACACAGTTGGGTGTTGGTAAATGGCCATATCCTTCCAGGAAATATCCATACACCCCCTGCGATGAGGTGTAGTAGTAGAGAAAGCCAGAGCAGATCTCCTGCAGAGGTGTAAATTAACAGTTCCTGAGTACGTGACATCAAAGGGACCAGCTGGCCCCAAATGATCATGGGTCAGCTGTGAGTGATAAATGGACACATACTGCCTCTAGTGGACAATCCAGGCATGCGTCCTTGGGACAGACCCAAGGAAGGGAAGTCTGTCGCCATTGGACAGAATGCATAAGTAGGCCGTCGTAGGGCGGGTGTGTGTGGATGATGTGTGAATGGGTTTAAAAAGGCCGAGGAACCCCATATCCCTCTCTCTCATCTACCATCAGGCCAGCCAGAACAACATTTCGAGGACAGCCTAAGTATCACTTTATGTTATTTATGTTGTATACTCTATACCTTCTTAGTATTTTATGTTAGCATTTCTATTTTCTGTTTATTAAATGAAATCTTTGCTTTATTGAATTAGAGTGATTGAGTATTTATATATATATATATATATATATAGATATAAGCTAACCTTACTATCATACTATTATCATTACTGGTATCAGAGGTTTTGTAGTTTAACAAAGTAGAGGAATTAGGCAATTAATATACAATTACAAATAGACTTGGGGAACCCATAGACACCCCATTTTTATTTCACCTTTCTAAATTTTTGCAGTACTGCCGCCACCAACCTTACAGGCGGGAAGGCATAACAGAGGTTGTAACTCCATCTGCAAGCGAGGGCATATATTCCTGCTGCCTAACTGTGAAGATCCAGGGAAAAATACCTGGTGACCTTCTTGTTCTCTTCCGAGGCGAAGAGGTCTATCTCCGGACGACCCCATCTTTGAACTATCTGTCCGAACACCTCCCTGTTGAGGGACCATTCGTCCTGCCTTATGTGCTGGCAACTGAGAAAGTCTGCCAAGGAGTTTTGAGTGCCCTTCAGATGGACTGCCGACAGCGAGGCCAGATTTTGCTCGGCCCAGGCGAAGAGCTCGCCCGCTATCTTCTGTAGAGGAGGACTTCTTGTTCCCCCCTGCTTGTTCACATATGCGACAGCCGCAGCATTGTCTGTCCGAATTTGAAGGTGCTGCCCCCTTAACTGTGTCTGGAAGGCTAGAAGAGTCCTCTGAATCGCCAAGAGCTCTCTCTGATTTGAGGATCTCTTGGTTTCCTCTGGAGACCACGACCCCTGAGTCCAGTCGCCTTCCAGATGGGCTCCCCACCCAAAAGCACTTGCATCCGTCACTACCTGAGCCGCTGGTCTGATCCACCACAGACCCTGGCCCAGATTGCGCTGAGATCTCCACCACCATAAACACCTCCTGACCCTGACTGCTAGGGGCATAGTGTGGTCCAAACTCTCTTGGTCGCCCTTCCAACAGGCTAACAGATGATTCTGAAGCGGACGCTGATGACATCTCGCCCAGGGGACTGCCGGGAAACAGGAAGTCATCAGGCCTACCACTCCCATGACTTCCCTGATCCGAGCTTCCCGACTGGTCTGAAGCTGTGCCACCGCCTGACTCACTTTCTCGATCTTCTCTGGTGGAAGAAAAATCTTCCCCACCTTGGACGAGATTGTGTAGCTCAGATAACGCACCTCCTGGGAAGGAACAAGCTGAGACTTGTCCCGGTTTATAAGCCACCCAAGGGCCTCTAGGAACATCTGTGCCTCCCCCAAATCCGTCAACTGCTCTGCTGACCGAGCAATAAACAGGAGGTCGTCCAAATAGGGGGTCACCGTTATGGCTCTGAGGCATAGTGGGGCTAGAGCCTCTGCCAGTACTTTTGTAAATATCCTCGGAGAGGATGCTAGCCCGAAAGGGAGTGCCAGAAACTGGAAATGACAAATCTCTGCATTTATCCTGACAGCCAACCGTAGGTACTTCTGAAAGTCCTGGTGGATCGGAATATGGAGGTACGCATCTCGTAGATCCACCGTTGCCATATAACAATCCGGGAACAGGAGATTCGACACCGTAAATATCGACTCCATCGTGAACCGCTTGTACCTCAGGTATCCGTTCAGTGGGCAGAGATTGAGGATCAGTCTGAATTTGCCCTAAGGCTTTCTGACCACGAAAACGTGGGAATACACACCCTGCTAGCGCTCCTCCTCTGGTACCTGTATGATTACCCTTTGGTCTGCCAACTCGCTCAAAAGCAGGCACAGCGCGTTGGCCTTCTCCCGGTCTCAGGGGAGCTGGGTGACAAGAAAACTGGTTGGGGGAGTTGACTTGAACTCTAGCCTGTATCTACTCTCTACGATGTTTAAAATGAAAGGACTTGAAACCATCGTCCTCCATTGTGGAAAGAAGTCCCCCAGTCTCCATCCCACCGGTCACTTGGGCTTTGGGGTGGTTTGAGGAGGATTAAATAAGAGTCCTCCTCTACCCTGCCCCTTGTGACCTGTCCAGTGCTTCTTAGGGCGCCCCTCTTTTCCTTGCTGGGTCTGCTGTCTGAAGCCACGAAAGGGTCGCTTTGCCTCTATCTTTTTCTTCTCTGGGAAGGCCTTCTTTCTATCTTGAGTCCGTTCCAGAGCCTCCTGCAATCCAGCCCCAAAAAGGTGGTCTCCTGAGAAGGGCAAGCCGCAGAGCTTAAGCTTAGAGGCCGTGTCCCCCGACCATACTTTCAGCCACACTGCTCCTCTGGCTGCGTTTACTAACGCTGCCGACCTAGCTGCCAGTTTAACTGACTCCTCTGAAGAGTCTGCCAGGAACCCCACTGCCTTAAATAGTAGTGGGAAAGATTTGAGGAGTTGCTGCCTAGATGTACCTGCAGCAATGTGGGACTATAGCTTTGTCAGCCAGCACTCTAAATTTCTGGCGACGCAGGTTGCCGCCAAGGCTGGTTTGAGCCCAATAGCTGATTCATCCCAGGCCCTCTTCAGCAGCACATCCCCTCTCCTGTCCATAGGGTCCTTAAGTGACCCATGATCATCAAACGCCAAGTCCGTCTTCTTCGAGACTTTGGCTAACGGAGCATCCAATTTTGGGACCTTGTTCCAGGGATGCTCCGAACCTTTTTCAAAAGGAAACCTGCGCTTAAGATTTCCTGAAAAAAAGGGCCTTCTGTCTGGATGCTCCCACTCCAGCAAAATCGTTTCTATCAAGGATTAATGCACTGGGAATACTCTGGCCTTCTGCGCACTAGTGCTTAGACAGATGTACCGTTTCTTCCTTGATCTCTAAATTTTCATAAATAGCCTTAAGCAAATCTCCCACATCGTCCAGCGATAGCTTATATCTGGAACCCCTGGAGGGATCATCCTCATCCTCCGGCTCAGATTCAGAGTCTGCCTGAGAGGCTGTGAGTGATCTGGAGTCCCTTTCCTCACTGTCCTCTAAACTTGGTTCTGACAGAGAGGGCATACTAGCCGTTCTAGACAGAGGGACTGAGGACCCCCGTACCCTGTCCATCATCCCCTTAAAAAACTGGAGAGTGGACGCAATCTCATCCTTAACAGATGCTAGGATTTTGCTGCAAGAGACAGCCGTGTCGTCCCTGACTAGCCTACTAAAAAACAGTCAGCACACAGTGGCTTCTCCCAGCTTGGGGCCATCTTTGCTCCACACACTGCACACTTTCTTCTGGGCTGCTGGGCCTTCTCGGTCCTGACCTAGAACCAGATGGAGAAAAAAAAACAACCATCGTCAAACCACCACTGTGCTGGGTAAACCACAGAGTGCCACCACCTGTAGAGCATAGAAGAGAAGACCCCATACCTCTTCCTCCTCCTCTACCTCCCCCCCAGTGTAAGATATGTGGACCCTCGTTCCCACTCTTACCTGGGAGGTGCCAGTGCCTGCTGGACCGGGGTCCACTGCCTGAGATGCAGCTGCCTCCATCGGTCCAGGTGATCCTCTTTCAGTTCTCACAGGCTCCCGGGTGCCTGTAATGTCCTCCACCGTGCCTTCAGGAGACAGGAAGCACTCTCCAGGCGCCCTCTGATGACCTCTCCCGGCCGGAAGTTGCCTCAATTCCGGTCTTTGGAGCGCAGTAGCATCGCCTCCACGCACGCTTCCTCCTATTCCGGAGAGCGTGAGTGCCTCACACCCCGAACGAATGTTCGAACACGCCCGTTCCAGATGCAGACCGCCAATGGATGCCCAAGACGTCCGTTCGCGCTGTAAAGATTCCAGACCTCCTTGCTTGTAGGCCAGGTGAGTCCAGAGGTCAGCACTCCAGCTGACGAGGCAGGGACTGCCAGATCACCGAGGCCCCGCTCTCTCCGAGCTTCTGACAGTGGGGGACCCGCTACCTCTCTCCTCCCTGTATACTGGACGGAGGGGTGCGCAGGCAAAAACACGGTACGCCAGGTCTCCTCTCAGGCAGTCTCCCGCGGACCTCTCACGAAGGACAGAGG
>BLSH010053533.1:421683-444772 GCA_018402905.1 Glandirana rugosa | reverse complement strand
TCCTCCACCGTGCCTTCAGGAGACAGGAAGCACTCTCCAGGCGCCCTCTGATGACCTCTCCCGGCCGGAAGTTGCCTCAATTCCGGTCTTTGGAGCGCAGTAGCATCGCCTCCACGCACGCTTCCTCCTATTCCGGAGAGCGTGAGTGCCTCACACCCCGAACGAATGTTCGAACACGCCCGTTCCAGATGCAGACCGCCAATGGATGCCCAAGACGTCCGTTCGCGCTGTAAAGATTCCAGACCTCCTTGCTTGTAGGCCAGGTGAGTCCAGAGGTCAGCACTCCAGCTGACGAGGCAGGGACTGCCAGATCACCGAGGCTCCGCTCTCTCCGAGCTTCTGACAGTGGGGGACCCGCTACCTCTCTCCTCCCTGTATACTGGACGGAGGGGTGCGCAGGCAAAAACACGGTACGCCAGGTCTCCTCTCAGGCTAACCCTGAGATATGGAGCTCCCAAAAAGCTTCCCTCCATGCTTCCTTCCCGTCCGGCAGGAAACACAAAAAACTGAGGGAGGAGGCCTGGAGGACTGCCTTTTAAAGGATCGGGTGAATGTGTTTCCTGTCCCGGAGGGAAGAGCCCTATATCTCAGAGGCTGTCCTGGAAGACGAGAGGAGAAAGAATTGTTGCTCTACATAAAGATGGCCTAGGCTATAAGAAGATTGCCAAGACTCTGAAACTGAGCTGCAGCATGGTGGCCAAGACCATATAGCAGTTTAACAGGACAAGTTCCACTCAGAACAGGCCTCACCATGGTCGACCAAAGAAGTCGAGTGCACATGCTCAGTGTCATATCCAGAGGTTGTCTTTGGGAAATAGACGTATGAGTGCTGCCAGCATTGCTGCAGAGGTTGAAGGGGTGGGGGGTCAGCCTGTCAGTGCTCAGACCATATACCACACACTGCATCAAATTGGTCTGCATGGCTGTTGCCCCAGAAGGAGGCCTCTTCTAAAGATGATGCGCAAGAAAGCCCACTGACAGTTTACTGAAGACAAGCAGATGAAGGACATGGATTACTGGAACCATGTCCTGTGGTCTTATGAGTCCAAGATAAACTTATTTGGTTCAGATGGTGTCAAGCGTGTGTGGCGGCAGCCAGGTGAGGAGTACCAAGACAAGTGTGTCTTGCTTATAGTCAAGCATGGTGGTGGGAGTGTCATGGTCTGGGGCTGCATGAGTGCTGCCGGCACTGGGGAGCTACAATTCATTGAGGGAACCATGAATGCCTACATGTATTGTGACATACTGAAGCAGAGCATGATCCCTTCCCTTCAGAGACTGGGCCACAGAGCAGTATTCCAACATGATAACGACCCCAAACAGACCTCCAAGACGACTAAAGAAGCTGAGGGTAAAGGTGATGGACTGGCAAAGCATGTCTCCAGACCTAAACCCTACTGAGCATCTGTGGGGCATCCTCAAATGGAAGGTGGAGGAGCACAAGGTCTCGAACATCCACCAGCTCCGTAAAGTTGTCATGGAGGAGTGTAAGAGGACTCCAGTGGCAACCTGTGAAGCTCTGGTGAACTCCATGCCCAAAAGGGTTAAGGCAGTGCTGGAAAATAATGATGGCCATACAAAATATAGACACTTTGGGCCCAATTTGGACATTTACCCTTAAGGGTGTACTCAATTTGTTGGCAGCGGTTTAAACATTAATGGCTGTGTGTTGAGTTATGTTGAGGGGAGAGCAAATTGACAGTGTTATACAAGCTGTACACTCACCACTTTACATTCCAGCAAAGTGTCATTTCTTCAGTGTTGTCACATGAAAAGATATAATAAAATATTTACAAAAATGTGAGGGGTGTACTCACTTTTGGGAGATAATGTGTGTGTGTGTGTATATATATATATATATATATATATATATATATATATATATTTAAGAATTCATATACTTTTGCAACCATGCATCAAATTATATAAAATTAATATAGGCTTATCTATAGTTTAAAGTGGTTGTCATGATTTGACAACCACTTTAAGGATGTCCCCTGGCCCTTTAAAGTGCCTTCACTGGCATCTAGCCTGAACTGAAATATTACATGGACAATCAGAGGCATATAGGAAGAAATACATAAACTGGATAGTGTGATACCATTAAAATTGCTACAAAATTGAATACAAACAAGGGAACTCAAAAATATATAGTAGTAAACAGCATAACAGCACACTGCCCGAGCTGGAGTGCATAATGACATCATAATCAAGCTCTGGGCACCCTCCCCCACTCCAATAAAAACCATCTTTATAAAAAAAATTGCTACCAAATGCAATAGTATTAAATAATAATACTTTTATAAAATATTACACACCAGGCTTAACCATTATGGTAGCTACACATTATTGTGCTAGTCTCACTTAAACTCTATATATTAAAAAAAAAAAAAAAAAAAAAGCAAATAGGATATTTTCTATAAATATGCACTAATTGTCCTAGGAAATAAACTATCCCAATACCCATTTGTCCAGACATTGCTGTTCCTATAGTGCCTTCCAGAGGGAAACAATTAAAAGTTCTAGTGGGCTAGATGCGCAGGATCTTTCACAATACATTTTATTTTGTGGCGATAACAGGAGCTTAAAAAAAGGTCATCCAAAGAAGGGAATTGACAACCAATTATTATTGTGTGTAAAGGCAGGTGTCACAATACTTTTGGTAATATAGTGTATATACAGTATATATTTATATAAAGTGCTTCATAAATTGTCGGCCCTACATACAGTAAATGCCTGTAATATATACATTGCATTGAGAGAGTTTTGGGAGAAGTAAGGTGAAATAACACCTTAAGGTTAAGATTTTCCAAGCAGAGCTGTAAAACAAGAGAGACAAGATAAACAATTTACTTTGAATATAATAGAACTTTAATTCATAGAGCTGGCAGAAGCCCCTAAAGCAATCCATGCCATGGGTCCACTGCACTTAGCTCTTAACATGGTCTTTATGACCATGCCTGATTCTAGAATTCCTATCCTTACCCAGAGAAACATACCGTGAAGTACCCTCCCAGTATGCATGCCAGATCAGTCCAATGTTATAGGAAAAGGTCATGTCTGCAAGTGTTTGTCAAGTAACAAAAATCAGTTTAGCAGATAAAAGGAAATAATTAGTGTACAATTGACTTTTTATGACCTCTGTGCATGCAATGCACTTCACAGAGTCATAGCTTCACAAAATTTCAGCAGACAGCAGCATTCAGCCAGAACAAAGTCAAATTACTGTATATGTCATTACTGTCAAAGTCGTGCAGACTGGTCATAGCTGATATATGATCCAGATGCTGCAAGAGCCTGATTATAGTTTTTCTGCATTCCCAAATTTTCATTCTCCTAGATAACAGCATAAACCTCTACCAGATATTACAATCTCAGTTGCATCAGTAAAAAAAAGTCAATTATAAATTATGAAGCTGAAATCTTTTATTCAACAAGTCAACAGAAACAGAAGGCTTTAAATTAAAGGGTTTTTTATCTTAATGCATTAAGATAAAGAGTTTTCTGCGTGCAGCGCCCCTCCTCAGCCCCCCTAATACTTACCTGTGCCCCCTCTCTGTCCAGCGATTTCCACAAGTGTCTTGGCCGTCCAAGACTCTCCCTCCTGAATGGCTGAGATACAGCAGCAGTGTCATTGGTTCCCGCTGCTGTCAATCAAAGTCAGTTAGCCAATCAGAAGACAGAGGGGGCAGGGCCGGGGTGTGTCTCTGTGACTCAGCTCGGGTGCCCCCATGGCAAGCTGCTTGCTGTGGGGGGCAATCGACAGGAGAGAGGGGCCAGGATCACAGAAGAGGGAGATTGAGGGAGAAGAGGAGGATTGGGGCAGCTGCTCTGTGCAAATCCACTGCACAGAGCAGGCAAGTATAACATGTTTATTATTTTTATAGAAGAAAAAATAGCCTTTACAATCACTTTAACCACTTCAGCCCCGGAGGGATTTACCCCCTTCCTGACCAGAGCACTTTTTGCGATTCGGCTCTGCGTCGCTTTAACTGACAATTGCGCAGTCGTGCGACGTTGTACCCAAACAAAATTGACGTCCTTTTTTTCCCACAAATAGAGTTTTCTTTTGGTAGTATTTGATCACCTCTGCGGTTTTTATTTTTTGCGCTATAAACAAAAAAAGAGTGACAATTTTGAATAAAAAACTATTTTTTTTACTTTTTGCTATAATACATATCCAATAAAAAAACTGTAAAAAATGAATTTCTTCCTCAGTTTAGGCCAATATATATATTCTTCTAAATATTTTTGGTAAAAAAAAGTCGCAATAAGCGTATATAGATTGGGTTGCGCAAAAGTTATCGCGTTTACAAACTATGGGAATAGATTTATGGTATTATTATTATTTTTTTTTTTTTTTTACTAGTAATGGCAGCGATCTCCGATTTTTATCGGGACTGCAATATTGCGACAGACAGATTGGACGCTTTTGACACTTTTTATGAGACCAATGACATTTATACAGTGATCAGAGATAAAAATAGCCACTGATTACTGTATAAAAGTCACTGGCAGGGAAGGGGTTAAACTGTAGGGGGTGATCAAGGGGTTAAGTGTGTTCCCTCACTGTGTTCTAACTGTGTGAGGGCTGGGCTGGCAGGGGCATGACAGATCTAACTGTTCCCGATCACTAGGAACATTAGATCTGTCAGATGTCCCCTGACAGAACGGAGATCCGCAGTGTTTACACTGGCAGATCTCCGTTCTGCCTCTGTAACAGGTGATTGCGGGTCACCAGAGGACATCGAGTCCGTTTGACCCGCGGGCACACTCACGCAGCGTGCGTGAGAGCGTGCCACCAACGGAGAGCTCCCGCTCACAATTGCAGCTGCGCAGAAACCTGCCTCCTCATTATGACAGCGGGCAGTCTGCAAGTGGTTAAACATGTTTTAGTCAAATAAATATGTAGCTTATATTACTATTTTAGGCAGTGCTTACACAGGCATGGATGCAGAAGTGCAGCTGGCATATGCATGACTTTGGGCAATCTTCTGTCTGACATTTAAATGCTTCCATAATGGGGGAGCATGCAGGAGAAAACAAAGCAGCACTCCATCAAAAAACAACAATATAAAAATAAATAGCTCATAAAAGACAACATTATTTTTGCTGCAATATTTAACTTCAAACCAAAGATTCCCCCCTACAATAGTTTTTTTCTGCTGCTAGATGTCCTCAGTCTGATGGCCAGCATCATTCAACCCACTTCCTCAGAGCCCTGGTTGTCCTGGACCTGTCCCAATTAGTAATTGAACAGTTGAAAGTAAAGCAGAGCAATGATGAGCTCATCCCTCTGTTACTGTGCTTTCAGTTCCTATCAGAATGCATCTTGTCATCAAGTTAATTGACTCCTTGTATTGCTTTTTCCTCTTACTTCTGCTCTGCTATACAAGGACCATAAGAAGGCTGATGCCAGGTAAAATTCACTTACACTGCTTGCATTTAAAATACATTTAATGATGTATTCATGAATAAAGAGTTGCATTAAGAGTCTTTTGTATCTGCTTAGAATTCGTCTTTAAAAGTTAATCAATCTGTAGAATTTGGAACAGTAAAGTATCAGAACAAAAAGATGCAGCACAAAGTGAAGCAAACACTGCACTAAGAGATGGGCACTTAATAAGCGATTTGGCTCAGTCCACCCTTTTGTCACAAGAGTCAAGAGAGGGGTCAACAGCGTCCAAAATATGACTAAGGTGCCCATACAGGAAATGGGCTCAGTAACCATATACAGTAGGCTTTCAGATGTCTTAATGTAAAAATGTAATTTGTTTGACAACTAGACTGAAACTACTTGCCAGCTATAACCTGTCTGACCCCTAACACAGCGTCCGCTGCATCTCTGCTACACTTGCAGCACTGCAGCACCTCAGATATATTCAAAGACTGATGCATCTCTGCTGCAACTAAAGTCTGAAGCGCCACTGGGCTGTCTCAGCAAATGCAACCTGCAGACACACCCTTGCTTCCAGCTTCAAATGCGTTGTGCTTCTCTCACATTACTGTTCCTTGTTACCCATCACCTTCCCTCCAATGCTTCTGTACATACCCGCTGACTGAACTAGGGTTAGCCTGAAGCAAAGCCCGAACTCCCATGAGGGGGTCACTGGTGGAACACCAGCTACCTCTTAGAATTCACTTCTGAGCAAAAGCAGCCACATTGAGGAGCAGGGTCTACACTTTGGATTGCAACACTTTACCAGGTACTGCTCAATTTACGCAGGGTTAGAAAGCATCCTTTCTTCATTACAGGAGGTGGAAGTTAAGCAATGAATGACTGTCCCACTCAGAGGTATGCAGCATTGTCATTAAACCCCATTATCAGGATGTAGTGTTTCAAACACACCTATATTACAAAGGGCAAAAAGCTAAAAATACATTAAATATATTAAGCTTCCTAAACAAACTATGTACAGGCTTTAGATTACATTTGGTCTCTATCAAATTGTAGTTTCGTTCATTTACCAAATATGTTGGTTGCTGAATTGGGAAACCTTGTCATCTAAAAACATAGATATAGTAATCCCTGCTAAAACACTTCAGCGCATCTTTTAGACCCTTTGAATGTTTGCGTTAATTATCTGAATGCCATTTTCAGAGACCAGAAAAGATGGCTACATGTGCAGCTCAATGTCTTCATTGAAACTATGAATGTATGCTAAGAAGGTTATTCATGAGAGTCAGTGACTCTAATATTAGATTGGACTACTCTGCAAACAAATGAATTCAGTTTATTTTGCTGTAACCTATTGTCCAATTTGCAATAAAAATTTCTGTAAATATTTTTGGTGTCACAGCCATTTCTTAATGATCAGAACTGCTAAAGCAGATACTGGGAACGGTACTTGTTTTCATGAAAACACAGGGTGGTGGCTACTGTTTGTGAGTTAACCTGCTCCAGTGATGTCCCCTCTCAGTCTGCTGATATTTTCTGATGATTGTTGTCCTGAGAGCTGGAAAATCTCTGCTAAAGTGAGGCTGAGAAATACATCACATCTACAAAGCACATACTGAAGAACATTATTTTATTATAATTTGATCAGAATCAATGACGCCAATGGGCCCTTTTGCTCCACCCTAAGGCAAAATGCACTCTTGGATTTTTGGATGGATATTACATTCACTGGGGATTCAATTTTTTAAAGATCTCCATGGAATGTGTAAAAGCCTCACAAAACCTTGCATACTTCAAGCATTCACCCAGGAATAGCAGAACATGCACTTTTCAGTGTAATACCTTAAGCTAGTCACCGCAAGATATGTACAACTTTGAAATCTATCTCCAAAGTGAGGATGTCTTAAATCTGAAAGCCATCTAAATCACCATTAGTCTCTTTGATAGATTTTCAAACAAAATAATGAAACTGAATGTGGAAGCAAGTGGCAGCAGAGTGGCAATGAAAAAGTACCACTTTGTCAAAGCCATCTATCTTAGAAGAGTTTCACATACTTCAAAGTAATTTAGGAAGAATAAAGGATACTTTTCTCCTGAGGTTCTCTGTACTGTTATTAGTATTCAATGGGAAAGCCAATTCACATTAGTAATACTAGACACCAAATCGTATTTTATAAACATTAGCAATAACAGGTGATAAGATATAAAACAAATTAGTCTGCTTACCAGTTGGTACAGGCAATATCACTAGTATTTATAATTTGGGCCCCTTAAGGTTCCATCCTAACATAGTTTTACATTTTCAGACCTAGGAAATTCAAATTGTATATATTTCGTTTTATATTCTTGCTGAGAATATATCTTGTACAAATGAACATTAGGGGATAAACAAATCTTCCTGGGTTCAGTTTGTGAACAGTTTTGCAAATATTGCTCAGAGTTTAAAGAGCACACATTTTGCAGTAATCCCCACCGAAGACTATGGGAGTGGGGGGTGAATCTTGTTAATCAATTCAGCCCATTTGTAGGGCTAACAAGAAAGCTTTTGTCAAATAAAAGGCACGGAAAGCCAGTCAGTACCGTGAACGACATTTGACAATACAAAAATAAAATATATTAAAAAAATTTAAATTATAAACCACAAATTATTAGGGACAGGAAAACAACAAAACACCAGGGAGGAAATAAGGCTGGGCTGTCATAGTGACTATGTGGAAAGAGAATCATTGGGAATTTGTTTTCCACTATATCCCATGACAGTACACCTGGGAGATATAATGGAGAAATACCCCATGGGTGGGAAGCTGATGATAATATGTTCTGTCCAAAGTCTGTCTCTTGATCTAGATTCAACACAAGCATGTATTTCTGGCTAAAATTGTGACAAATTTGACAATTGAAAGACTCTACATATTTGATCCACCATAGCTGAGGCAATCTCAGGCCAAGAGGTAGAGGCTGATCTGGTAGAACACCCTGGGGGAGATTTATTGAAGGCTGTTGTATATATCTACAATGGATGGCTTGGGCGATCTACCTGGCGATAGTGCATTTAGAAGTCTTATGGCCATCATTCCTTAGAACTGTAGATATTTTTCAGCTTGTGAAGATCTTCTTGCTTATTAGAAGGATTAGGATGGAAGAAGGAATAGTAATCTCAGTTGAACGATGGAAATTAGATACCACCTTAGAAATGTAGGAAGGCTCCAAAGACAGGATAATCTTATCCTGGAATACATTAAAATGAAGTTTATGTATTGAGAAGGCCTGAATATTCCCTTCTCTCCTACCTGTTATGATCGCTAGGAGCAAAGCCATTTTGATTGTCAGGCGCATGAAAAGGCTTGGTCTAGTTGCTCAGAGGGTGTATTTGTTAATCCTTCTAACTTAATACCCATGAAAGATTTCACAGTGGGGCCTTTAGTTGGAGAGAAAGCTTTGAACATGAACCTAATAATGTAAAGCCTAAGTAGACCTTAGGCATAAAAATAATAAATGCATGCAAATTTGCAGAAAAAAGTGCATTTATGGGTTTTTTTGCAAATGAGCCTGCAAAGTATTGCAAATGTAATCAGTGAATATTGGATGCAGCGCCAGGCTCCTGCAGACTGTCCCTTAAAGTCTCTGTCCATACCAAGGTAAGGACTTTCAGTTTGACAGCTGGAGGAAATGTCAATAGACCACAAGTGCCTTGATTGTCGCATTTGTATTCCTTTCAGAACTACAAGTCTGCTATGGTGGCAGAGGGGACCTGTGGTTCATTCAGTACAAGATGTTTGTAAATGAATGACACAGCTGTGCGGAGAGAGCCCTGAACAACCACACCAATTTTAAATCTGACAGCTACTGCTGGGGGGAGAACTCCCACATGCTTTTTAAAATGGGTGGCTTCACTTGGTACTATGTTACGCCCTAAAAATGGGTAGAACGTCACAAGGTCTTAGGCTGCATTCACACCTGAGCGTAGCGTCTTTGCAATTTTTTCCGGCATTCCGGCAGAGTTTTTGGGCTGTGGTGGTTTTTTATCAATAGAGAAAACTATTATCTGTTGCATCATTTGTTGCTAGGTATTTCAGCTTTCCATTCATTTCTATGGGAATACAAATGCCCAAATATGCCTGATTCGCGCAACAAAATATACTTGTTTGAGCTTTAGACTTGGAGTGGAGATATGAACCATCTCCATAGAGAATCATAGATTTTTTCTCCTCCAGTGTTTTGTAGCTTCAAGCTACAAAACGCTCAGGTGTGAATGCAGCTTTAAATGTCAACTTAGCCTTTAATCCATGCATAGACGGCCAGACAGAATTTAAATTCAAATTCTAGTCCTGCTTGAAAAAAAAGTCCAAAATCAAAGCTCAGGGAGCTTCCTGATGAGGGCCTTGCCCATTGGCTGAAACGCGTTGAGACTTGATCAAATCATTGCGACACCACATCCACCCGCATAATCAATCCAGGGAACCGAGCCAAAACTGTAAGTGAGCGGTATCCAGTGGATGCCAGCCGGACCATTCCCTTGACATACACATGCTGAACACACCGGGTGCCAGGCTATAGGCGCCGCAACATGTGAATGTACCTACGCTCCTTTTTTCAACTTTTAATCAATAAAATGGTTTTATGCTATGGGCTCCCCCCTCTGTCATGTCTCTCCCCACCAATGGAGCAATATTTTAGGTGTGTCCAGCCAGTAAAGATGCCATTCAGGGGTCTTTTTCCCCACAAAGTGCAAGTGACCACACTAGAGATAGGTGGTCAACATCTATGGTGAGTTTACATTCATGTGGGGCACCTGGTCTGAACATTAAGCAGTGGAGCACCGATCCATATATTTGGAATTTGAGCACAAGCACATTTTTCACAAATTGTGGGACTTTATATTATATTTTTATGTCTGATTTATTTAGTTTTTTATTTGGATTTAATAATTAGCAAAGCGTGGTGTCTACTGTCTAGAGTTGTTCATACATGTTGTTATATAAATGAGTAACTTAGAAACACAAGAATACACAAGAGACAAAAGGGATTCTGGGATCTTCTGCTTGTTTTTTAACTGGTGGAGTAGTAAATTCATTTTCTCCATCACTACTGAAGATCTAAATCAGTTGTCTCCAAACTAGGGCCCTCCAGTTGTTCAGGAACTACAATTCCCATCATGCTTAGTCATGTCTGTGAATGTATGAGTTTTACAATGCCTCACGGGACGTGTTAGTTTCGCAACAGCTGGAGGGCCATAGTTTGGAGATCCGTGATCTAAATCATAAGTCTTGTTTATGGCCACTCTTCTTATGGATACAGAGTGGGAAATGTTTACATTGAGAAATGATCATGAAGGACTGGTGTAAAAGTTTACCTCGTCTATCCAGGTGGTGCACCAGTTTTGTGAAGACACTTCGCTGAAAAAGGGAAATATTTTAATCTAAAAAGCTGCAAATTTAGATTATTATTACCGTATATACTCGTGTATAAGCCGACCCCCCTACTTTTGCCCAAAAAATATGGGAAAACTTATTGACCCCTGTATAAGCCTAGGGTGTGAAATGCAGCAGCCAGAACACAGGGACAGGGAGCCAGAACGCAGGGACAGGGAGCCAGAACACAGGGATTTTAATGCCAGGACACAAGGATTTTAATGCCAGGACACAGACTGTAGCCAGAACACATAAGGGATGAGTAAGGTAGTTTTCCACATTAAACAGAGCTGTGCTGCTTCTAAGAGCCGTTCTGTGCTTTGTAAGTGTGATAAAACACATTGGAATGCAGAGAATGCTGAGAATGCAGAGAGAGAGCTGCAGCTCTTCACGGAGATCAGGAGGTGGGCGGGACTGAACAGCTAACATCAGCTTGTCCCGCCCACCTCCCGACATCAAGCTGAGAATCTGACACCTCTCTCAGCATTCTCTGCATTCCAATGTGTTTAATCACACTTACAAAGCACAGAACGGCTCTTAGAAGCAGCACGGCTCTGTTTAATGTGAAACTGCTGATCACCCACAGACACTGACTCGGGTATAAGTCGAGGGGGGTCTTTTTCAGCACAAAAAAATGTGCTGAAAAACTCGACTTATACACGAGTATATACGGTATTATTATTAAAAATTAAATTTCAATATTACTTCTAAATATATTACCACTTCTTGTACCTGAATTATCATATACAGAGACACTGATATCAGCAATTATTTCTATATGTATACCACAGTTTATACTGTATGTCTAAAACTCACTGCAGACTATTTTTATGAAAAACATGTAGAATGTTCTGTTTTTAAACTCAAAACCAAACATTTTATATGCTGTATTTAAGCTTACTAGTCCTTGCTGGCTGCATTCATTTTCCTTTTTTTCAGCTTTCTTTGATTTATTTTTACCTGTTAATCCTGCAAATAATGCAATTCCTTTCCCTGTGTGGCTACGTTACTCTTCCACTGTAGCAATGGAGAGAGCTTAGATTGTCACCCTAGGCTCTGCAGGTATGGGCTACAACCACATCTAGCTCACTTCATCTCCATTACGTGAGACCAGGGCAACTGGTAGTTTACAGAAGGTAGCTAGGAAGGAAGATATTCTTTGGTGCAGCTCACAGAAAGTGACACGAACACTGCATTTCTGTCAGGATCAACAAGTATTTCTGTACTTCCTGAAAATGATCTTCGCTTGGAAAAAAAAAAAAGATTAATGCAGCCATCACATCCAATTCCTAGTGAGCTACAACATATTACATGTTTGTTCTTGGATTTAGTTATTCTTTAAAATATATTAAGCTTTTATCTCCTACAAACTGTATCTGACTGGCTTTTCACAGAGTATCAATTTCTTGCAATATCTCTTGCAAATAAAGAAAAACCCACCATATAAGGACATTCTCATCATGGTCATTACATAGAAAACCACACTGTTCCATGTGCTTTTAAACCTTGCCTACATTCTCAGTTTTACCTGTCTAGCTTGGTGATTTGTTACGCTTGAGAACCATTAAGAAGAAGCAGAAAAGTTTACTCTGCGCTGGTCAGAGGTTACACACTGCATCACATATTGCCTTTTTGCACAGAATTTTAATGAACTAGGAATGGGCTTACTCTGCAATGTTTAGGAGGGAAGAAAACATCTCATCAGTGAATACTATATACCTTGTTGCAGCTGTGAAATATTCATGAGCCTTGGACATGAGACAACATTTAAGGCAGTTACTGGATTGTTCTAATGAGGAATCCTGCTGTTGTTCACAGTTTTTTTAAGCAAACATGGTAGACAGCAGATTCCATGAAATAAGCATCCAGTTGAGAAAGAAAAATGCTGTAGCATTCTAATGTATTTTCCATGTTGAGGCTAAATAAATGTACAGGCGTGAATGAGATATGTTTATCAAAGCTTGACATACAGTATGAAGGTATTTAACCTGAGGGTTCCCGAATTTGTAGACATATAGGTTTATTGGAAAGCTAATTTCAGTTAAAACCTACCTGGCAGCCTGCCTCATTCAGCGTGTTAGACTTTCATAGCAATAAAGAGTACAAAAGTACAATTAACTGCAGAACTCAAACAGTTCTTCATTGTCTATGGCCTACACAAAGGGCTGCTTAATTGGACCTTAGGAAGTTAGCTCAAACCTTCACTTTAAATCACAGAAGAGAAAGCGCTCATCTGAAAGGTTTCACTACCCATATCATTTTTTACATTCACTTTGTTCATCACATATTTTAAAAAAAATTCACTTTCTCGATGTGGATTAAATAAATGTACAGTGCAAGTTCAATCTAAGCCCTAAAAAATGTTTAAGTTTCTTCATTTTTCAGAAATAATCAATGCAACATTTTTCATCAGTGAAATAACAAATTTATGGATTAAAGCTTAACTGCCAGCAGATACTAAAAAAAAACAGAAATGAAGCAGTAACATTCATTAAAATAATTTAATGTAATTTTAATTCAACTAGTGGTAGTGCATTGATTGCTTTTGATTTTGGACTGAAAAATTCTGTATAGCATCAATTAGACTGGGCCAGCACTTACCAATCAATCTCTGTTGCAGTGTAAAGTACTTGCAATAAAAATTTTGACCACTTAAAAATACTGGGTTATTGAGTTTGTGCTAGGCTTAAATAGTCTCTATTGGTATATTTTTAATCTGCTTTCATACTAACATAAACCTGAAAAGTTTAAAAAGATACCTTTTGACCTTGCTGAAAATGGTGTGAACTGATAACTTCCAGTGCTCACTGTTATCAATTACATTGCTCTCTGAGGACTACAAAACCAACCTTCCTCTATGTTATGCACAATAGGAGAGAGGCGGGGTTCTGTAGTCCTATATTGTTTCTGTTGTCCTGACACAGAAGGAATAGTGTTGTCACCCTAGTACAGGAAGTGTGTTACTGGCAGAATCACCAGGTAAAAAAAATACAGTTACAGCATCTAAGGATTGGAAAGCTGCAATATAATATTTTGGAGGGTTTAAATACACTTTATAATTATAGAATTTTACAAAATGTTTCAAAGGAGTGTTATACAAGATAACCAACATTTTACATAACAGAAATAAATACTTGTCTGTGGCAGAGAATAGGTCTTTTAATTCCTGCCTATTTTAAAAGGATCTGTCCAGAAAGCACTGTCTACTAAAGAAGGGAATGCTTGCTCTCGTGCTCTGTCCATAAGGACAATAAAGCTTTACTTAAGGAGTAGATGGAAAGGTGTAATATTAATCTTGTACAGGTTAATGGACAGAGGAAATATGGTGGCCCTCCTACAGACTTGGAGAAGCCCCTCCACTTAGGGCAGATTTTTTTATTAACAATATCCCTCAAAAAATCTATGAAGATAAATTAATTAGACTTTTTCAGACTGCTAGAACATTGTATGAATTTTGTCTCATAGACTGTTGTAGACTTTTGCCGGAAAGTCTGATGTGGGGTGGAATCCCTGATTAATCATAGCATTGTCCATTGTTAATTGGCTTACTGTTTATTTGGATTACTGTTTATGTTGGCTGTCCCTTATATGTCCTAATGATATTACTGTTTACAGTTTGCACTGTTTAGGATAATGTTATCAGACTCTTATCTGATTTTGTGTGGTGTATGTTCTGTGTGAATGTACAATAAAGTCAGTTCCAGTTTGCACCTAAGCTAGTGTCGTCTAGCTCTTGGGTGCAATGCTCAGCTATAATACCTGGTTCCTGATTACAGAGTGGAGGAAGCTGCATCTTGGCAGAAGCACCCAAGCGGGGTGCCAATCGGTCCATCACAGTTGTAAAAATTTGCAGTATCCTTTCTATTTATTAATGTAATATGCTCCTGTGTCTTTTGCCTTATAAAAAATGCAGCTACATACAGGATTTCAGAGCGCCGATTAGCACTCACATGACCCACCTTCTCTCTCCTCTTTTGGTCTGACAGCTGATGTCAGTCAGGAGGGGAGGAGGACAAAGTCGGCGGGCCATGTGAGCGCTGATCGGCGCTCTGAAATCAGGTATATAGCTACATTTTTTTTATAAGGCACAGACACAGGAGGAGATTACATTAATAAACAGAGAGGATACTGTAAAATTTAACAGTAATTTCAGCAGCAGGAAGGGAGGAGGCAGGCACAGACATGGAGCTGACAGGCAGGGAGGGGAGCGGGGAGAGGATGGAGGAGAGCACAGAGGAGGACAGATGAGAAAGTGAATAACGGGGCATGTAAACTGACCACAGTGTCAGGGCTCAGCAGCCACGATTAACCGTGGCCAGTTTACATGGGGGTGGGCAGAAACAGGCAGGATCAGCCAGGTATTTTAGGTGATACAGGGTGCCAATTTACACAGCACAAGCACTGTGTTGTATAACATGCTTTCACCGAATGCCGACCACCCACCGTCAGCTTGGCACTGCTGTGCAAATCAGCGTGAGCGTGCCCGCGAGTCGGGCGGACTCAATGTCTGCAGGCAATCCGCGATCGCCCGTAAACACGGCGGATCTCCATTCTGTCAGGGGACATATGACAGATCTACTGTTCCCAGTAATGGGGAATAGTCAGATCTGTCATGTCCCTGCCAGTCTAGCCCCCACACAGTAAGAACACAGTGAGGGAACACACTTAACCCCTTGATCACCCCCTACAGTTTAACCCCTTCCCTGCCAGTGACATTTATACAGTAATCAGTGGCTATTTTTAGTTCTGATTGCTGTATAAATGTCATTGGTCCCAAAAAAGTGTCAAAAGTGTTCGTTCTGCCTACCGCAATATTGCAATCGCGATAGAAATCGCAGATCGCCGCCATTACTAGTAAAACAATAATAATAATAATTAATGCCATAAATCTATTTCCATAGTTTGTAGACGCAATAACTTTTGCGCAGCCCAATCAATATATGCCTATTGCGATTTTTTTTACCAAAAATATGTAGAAGAATATATATCAGCCTAAACTGAGGAAGAAATTTGTGTTTTTTTACATTTTTTGGGGGATATTTATTATAGGAAAAAGTAAAAAACAGTTTTTTCTTCAAAATTGTCGCTCTTTATAGTACAAAAAAATAAAAACCGCAGAGGTGATCAAATACCACCAAAAGAAAGCTCTATCTGTGGGAAAAAAGGACGTCAATGTTGCACGACAAATGGCAGTTAAAGCAACGCAGCGCTGAATTGCAAAAAGTGCTCTGGTCAGGAAGGGGGCAAAAATCCTTCCGGGGCTGAAGTGGTTAAAGGAACAGGATCTTTTTTTTTTTTTTTTTAGGTTACCAAACACTTTAAGTATATTTTAAATACTACAATCAAAAAAAAAATTTACGTTCCTATAATACCCTGCACAATGGAAAACACAATGAGAGAGTGAGAACCAGAATTGTGAGCCAGTCAGTCTCTACTGCATTCCACAAAGCTGTCGATGCTCTCAACCTTAGTTTAGGTGTTCAGCAGGAGAGAAGTGAGCAGTGATCAGCATGCAGGGGAAGGGAGGTGACCAAGAAAGTAGACATCCATTGAATAGTTCTGCACCAATACTAAAATTTTCAGGGGAAAGGGTGTCACAAAAATGCTACCATCACACACCTCCATGTGATATTGTCTTTTTCTATGCAAGTCAATTACCTTTCATAGAACCAGAGGTATGGTGCCTTCAGACCTATGCAGTTTCATAGGTTCAGAAACGTTTGCCCCCTCTTCCACCACCGTTGTCTCACTAAAGATTAAAACTTTTTATTTTCCTCTATTATGAGGCAGTCTCATTCAACTTATTGAAATCTACTACATATAACTAACTTTCTATAGAATATTTTCTTTCCTTTTTTTTTAAACTTTTATTTTGTACAATATGAAAAAGCCAAAAGCCATTTAGCAATAACAAAAATCAACTACAGCATAATCTGTTGATGTTATGTTCAAACCACAATTCAACCCAACACAATGGGCAAGACTTCACTCACTGCTGAAATCATTTTGAGATTTGCCAACAAATCTACTACATAATACAATAAATAAGTTCTATTGTGCCAGCAAATTACAAGTATATTTGTAAAGCTTAATGCTTATGTTAAAAAACACCCAACATGTACAGCAATAAATCAAAACCTGACCTAACCACCCACCAGTAAGATTTACCCCAAGTGAACTTTGGAGCAGCAAACTGTGGAGAAGGTGTATAATATTAAACTGCATTTATAAAGTGTCTAGTAAGTGCATAAAATACAACAATTATAGAAATTGTACCCTGCAAATGTATTAAAATGTGGACTGAAAAACATAACATATTTTAAGCAGTACTGTGTAAAATGCTGAGCCTTAAAAAACAATGATTAGTCTTATTTAAACAGTAAATGCCACAAAAAAGATCAGACCTGAGGGATGTCATTTTTTATGTTATCAACATGGGAAAGATCACTAAAACATGGAGATCCAGGTTCAAATGTTCATCAAATGTGACCAAATCCGGCAAACACACTGTCAGCAATTTAATCAAATGCCACTTTATAATAATGTAGCTTAAAAGTTTGCTTAATTTTCTCAAGATTATTTTTAACTACAGTACATAAATATATAACCAATACATAATTATGTATCATATACCAGTCATCTATAACGAAATACATATTTTTTCTCTGAGACTAGAGACTATCTGTAGGTAAAGAGAAAGCATTCTTTGTTTTATTATTCATTGACACACCTAGTGACTATAACATTTGGGGGAAAGGTACTTCATTTATAGTTAAAATAAGGAGAGCATTTCAAGTACTTGCCAAATAATTCAATAAAAATAATTTATTTATAAAAACACCACACCTTTCCTTTGGGTTGTAGCTAGTGGGAATCTAATAGTCTGGGCACTTGAAAATTACTAAATCATTGCATCTTGATTTAAGAGACTGAAACTTGGCACTTACTTTGCCGAAATATTCAAGAATGTGAAATCCAGGTGGCAGCTGGGTAGAGACTTGGATTTCCCTTTTCAGGTACTGTTCTAATGTAGCAGCAAGGTGCCCCAGGCCTTCCTTCATTTCTTTGCTAAGTTCTTTGAAATCTGAAAGTATACCAGGGTGGGGAAAAGAGGTAGGAGGTAATAAAAGGTGGGCCATTGAGTGGGAGGAAATTAATATATCTTCAACATACACAGTAGGCTTAAAAATGTGGAAACAAAATAAATCACTTGTTCTGCCTATGCCACACAGACATAAAATATGTCACATCACACAGGTGTTTGAAAATAATTTACCTGTGATACGAGTTTCCAGGAATAAAACAGATGTCAAAATAGATGTCAAATGTCAAATGACTAAAGGATTTAACAACACATATTTTTCTTTAAAATGTCGACATTATGAAACCTTCTAATTGTGTCTACAATTCATGCTTTACTATTCAATAGTTTAATACTACTGAAACTGCCTAAATTGTCATGAGTTCAACCAGATATCAAAGCAGATTACCTTATTTTAGATAAGATCATTACAACTCACTGGATTAAATAAATAATGTGACATAAAAAAGCAAGGTAATAAATGATAGTCAGATTGGCTTTATGTCCAAAATAATCAGACGTCCCTATCTAATTCTGTAGTTTTACTACAAGAATTAAACAAACAAAGAATTAGGATTTGCATTCATTTCCAATTAGAAATAATTGGGGCTCTTGTCTGATATCTGCACCAAACTACTGGAACTCTTGCATCTGCTCAATATGATGAATAGATCCCCAGGCTTTCATGTAGGGTCCACGGATACCCTGCGATCTTCACCCACCTTTGGGCTCAGGAAATGTATGGTGTTCGTCTCCAGCAGTGGTGCAGTGCCAGGGGTTACTGTGCCAATCACCATCACTCACAATGTGTTGTCACAAGTCTGGTCTTAGGGCGAAGTAGTAGGGGTACTCACATGCACAGGCACAGTCTCTCAAGCCAGAGCACCCTACTAAGTGTAGTTCTACGTTCCCTCCCTGCAATGCAGCAGCCATTCAGATCAGGACAAGCTAAAGCTTTGTATTTATATTTATTTTATTTTTTTGTCCCCTGTTTCTTTCCCCACTCCGTTCTGCCTTCATCCTTTATCGTGCTAATTCTCACTACTCATACCTTGGACAGGGTATCTATATCCTGGTTGTACTCATCTCGGTCACAGTAATACACCTTGGTTGAGCGAACCCTGGGCGAACACGCTGGCCCCAGCCTGGGTTGGGTGGTCCTGGTCCTGGCAATGCCTCAAAAAGACGTGCTACCTACTGACTTGCATTTTTTTCTTTATGCCTACTTGATACAGTGTAAGTTGTACACTCCTTTCCGCCTATGATGTTTCATTGATTGTTGGTTGTATCACCGGTTATCTAACAATTACTCTTATAATTATAGACATGCTGCACAGTGAATTCCTACCCTGATGAAGGAAATAATGTGCAAATTCCGAAATGTGTTGGACAGCTGTAAACCATTCCCTTGTCGCGGCCTCTTACATTGGGCCCTGGTTTGTTGTTGCAGCCTTTCCAGCTATACCGGTGCCTTTCTGTTTTACCATGTACTAGCATCACTGTGGCTATTTTAACTCTATTGTTCTATGTAATATTAACTTTTTAGGCCCTAGGGGCCCATTTATTCTTTCTCAATGTCACGATATGGTTCTAGAATTCTATGGGCCTATCAACCAACCTAAGTACTACATATACTCTTTTGTAATATATCATTTGAATTATAGTGGGTGGTCACCCATCTGGCATGTATTGATTATGGAGAAGTCCATCAATCCTACAGCTGTGGAATTATAATCATCCACATGATAGAGAGAGAAGCAAAGTTCCTTTAGGGATTAATTTGTAATGTGTATATAAACCTTCTTTTACAGGGGTGTCCCTTTAAAACAACTAGCTGTGGAAATTTTTATTTTGCCTTTCTTATATAACTATGTACAGGCTCTTTATCCATAGGTGATCACAGTGGGTTTAAAACAAAGATTGACCAATCACACTTAGGAGAAAGTACACAGTGCAATCATGTTGATAAATTTAAACAAGCCAGTCAATGAATCCAGTTGGTGGCTGAGAAGCAATGATTCAAACACCTGTGGTTCAGAGGAGATGCTTGTCAGGTATAGGACTAAACCCCACAGGGATATATAGCTCCTTGTATCCCTTGCACATGTGTAAATCAAGGTAGTTCCCAGTCCAGAGGAAGTCACATGTTTATGAAAATAAACTGTCACATTAAGATGTTGCCCTACCCTCAGAGGAACTTGTATAAGATGTAACATAAAGCAGCCAGTCAACACATGCTTTCCACATCACATGAGCTCTTCAAGGATGTGGCATATTATTTGTTTGCATATATTCCATTGTGTATGTTACTATATAACCACACAGTCACTGGATATAAGTCCCGCACAGCAACACTGGTCCAATTGAAAAGAGGAAAGACTCTGTATGTTATAAATAATGAATTGGTATTCCCCATATATATAGGTAAGTGTAAAGGCAAGTCTCTCAAACAGTACATTGGTACTTATCAGTCATGCGGCGGATGATATCATGCATATGTCAATCATCGCTGGATAGAGCCATAAGAGCCAGAGGGCCATTAGATGAGGCCATCAGTTCCAGACCTCCGGAGCCAAGGCTGTCATAGGAGGAGGTAGCTGGGCAAAAATGGAGCCTGACCGGTGTCTCAGCTGCTTCAGAGGCTGTTGCCGATTAGCGCACATACCCTTCAGCATCCTCCAAATAGGGTCAACCCTCTCAAAACACCAATGCCTGATGCCCAGAAGGAGTGATGTAAGCTATTCCTGTCCATCCCTGCATGCAGACATGTGAAGTAAAATGTCAAATGTAAACGTAAAAATCTTAAAAATGTAATAATAGAATTTTATGTTTTTAATCTAACATGTAGACATTATGACAGCAGGAAAAAATGTGCAGGAAAGGCATGTGTAAGGTATAATGGCAGTCAGTATTTGTTGAGTGTGAAGGGTATGATAGACAGTATGTGCGAGAGAAAACTGCAAAAGGTAGGACAGCAGCCAGCATGAAACACCTAAATAATGACTGTTTTAAGCATGGGGGTGAATATATTTTTTAGGCACCACCCCATAATGTGCGAACCTGCTTATTTGTGTAGCATAGACATTTACTGCTACTCCTAAACAAGTTGTTGGATAGAGATGTCTACTGAAAAGGCTGTTCACATTTCAGAATGTTGAAAAATGCCTTTTTTGAAACAGTGCAGCAAAATGCTGCAATACAAAATCTAAAAATGCAATATAAAATCAATACAGGGATAAACTGCAGTCCTGAATCTGAGCATAAATCTGCAAATATGTAACTACAATTAACTGAAATGTGAAAATATGAAATTATAACACAATTATTGTAATTGTAATTAGAAGCACATGGCAGATTTCTCTTCAATCAGTTTCCAGCAGACATTACGTGAAATCAATCAGATACAAGTTAATCTCTGACACAAAGATTTCTCTAAGAGCAGGAGATTGTCATGTTTAGCATGGAGAAGCTGGCCAAATGTTTTGCCCTATATCAGCTATGTACAACTTTTTTTAATATTAAACACTGATTTTAGCTTAATTAGTATGGACAGGCAAACTCAAGCAGTTTATTTCACAACCGAAGTACAGTGAGATGTTTTACCGGCTAAAAAAAATGACATTCTGTTCAGCAGTCCTGTCATTAAAGTTCAGACCTGAGCTGTGAACTTGAAAAATCAAAAGTCCCCATTTTGAAGGCTTATATGCAAGTTATTGCCCATAAAAAGGTATGGGGGCCCAGGTACTGCACTGGGAGACATGTATCAATGCAAACATTTTTAAAAAAAAAAAGCAAGTTAGACTTACCGGTAACTTGTTTTCCAATAGTCTTTCAGGACAGCACCCGAGAGATCATGGCTCCTCCTCCAACAGGAAACACCTGACCATTCACAAATTAAAAGGAGGCCTACATCCACTATCCTTCAGTTGTTTGTAGAGAACCTCCAGCCCCAGCTGAAACACATAAGCAACAGTTATGTCATAGTATACAGCAGATAAAACAATAGGGCGGGTTGCTGCTGTCCTGAAAGACTATTGGAAAACAAGTTACCGGTAAGTCTAACTTGCTTTTTTCCAAATCGTCTTTCAGGACAGCACCCGAGAGGATAAACGAGACTTACCCCCATTAGGGTGGGACAACAGCCTGCAGGACCTTTCTGCCAAAAGCTTGGTCCTGCGCCGTCAAAAGGTCTAACCTATAATGACGGATAAAAGTCGACAGACTTGACCACATGGCTGCTTTACAGATCTGCTCAGGGTTGGCACCAGCACTCTCAGCCCAACTCACCGCTAAAGCTCTGGTAGAATGAGCCCGGATACCTGCCGGGCTTTCTAGACCTGAAAGAGAATAGGCCTCCGTAATCGTCATTCTTAGCCATCTGGCAATGGTTCCTTTGGAAGCTTGCTTCCCCTTCCTGACACCAGCATATGAAACAAATAAAGCAGAAGAGTGACTAAACTCTTTTGTGGCTTCTAAATAACACAAAACTGCTCTCTTAACATCCAGGGTATGGAATTCTTCTTCCTTCTTCCCTGTCGGATTAGAGCAAAACGTAGGCAGGATTATTTCCTGGGCTCGATTCTGGACTGAAGCAACCTTTGGCAAGAAATTAGGGTCCGTCTTTAGCACGATTCTGTCTGGAAAAATAGAAAAAAATGGTTCCCTTTTTGACAGGGCCTGAAGCTCACTTATTCTTCGAGCCGTGGTTATAGCAACTAAAAAGACAGTCTTTAATGTGATAAGCCTCAATGTAGCAGACTCCATGGTCTCAAAAGGTTCTTTGGTTAGGGCCTGCAGGACCGTTGACAAGTCCCACTTCGGGCAACTTCTGCCCACCACTGGTCTGGATCTAGTGAGAGCCTTGAAGAACCTACCTACGTAACTCCGAATAGTGTAATTTCTGACAGAAAAATCAACGATATTGGTGCCGAGCTTCTTATTCACTCGAAGTCCGGGACAGTTTTTCCCTTGGTAAAAAAAGATAAAAAGGTCTGTCTTAGCACGATTTCTGCCTGGGATTAAAGAACGGTTTCCAACGAAGTCAGGTCTTAGCTCGGGTCCTTTATTAGGACGGATGCAAAACGAGATTAGGCTGTCCCTTCTTCCTTCTTCTTAAGGTATGGGACCTACAATTCTCTCGTCAAAACACAATAAATCTTCGGTGTTTTCTCAAATCAGTGAGAAGACGAAATAAACAAA
>BLSH010053533.1:407608-418321 GCA_018402905.1 Glandirana rugosa | reverse complement strand
TTGCAGAGTGCACTACAGTCGCGTGCTGTATCAGGTTCCAGATTCAAAAACGCCGCCGCGCCGACCGGAACCGGAAGTTTTAAAAAGGCACCAGGTGACCCTGCCCTCTCCCCCTGCGCTTGGCGCCGGAAATGACGCTGCGCGCCCGACCTGGAAGTGACCGCCCCTTCCTGTGTTTTACACAGGAGCGACTACCACCAACAAGATGGCGGCGCCGCGATCGCCGCACTCAGCCCTTGCCACCGACGGATCGCGGCCAGCCGCTGCTGCCAACGTAGGGGCTACCTTCCCGCCGGTACAGGCTCTCCCCGAGCACGGAAGGGGGAGAGGGAGCCCACGGACAAGCCTGACTCGGAGCAGGTGGGAGGGTCACATCTCCAAGGCAGCGTGAACGGAGGTGAGAGCCCCAGTCTCCCAGGACAGGACCCAAGAGAACATGGCCCCTCACCAGAGGTGTTCCTCCTGGCTGGAGGAAACACAAAAAACTGAAGGATAGTGGATGAAGGCCTCCTTTTAATTTGTGAATGGTGAGGTGTTTCCTGTTGGAGGAGGAGCCATGATCTCTCGGGTGCTGTCCTGAAAGACGATTTGGAAAAGATTGTTTTTACAGGAGCAGTGATTTTAATGATGCTTAAAGTGAAACAATAAAAATTAAAAATTCCCTTAAATAGAATGCCTGGGGGGGGGTCCCCTTAGTCTGCCTGTAAAGTGGTGCATCTGTACAGTTTATAGAACATGCATCAGCAAAACTGACATAAAGAAAAAAAAAAGACATTTAAATTGATTTTCTCAGCTGCAAGCCATTGCTGGCAACACAAAAATGTTTGAAAAAATAGCGTGGGGGTCCCCCTCAAACCATACAAGGACTTTTGGGTCTGGTATGGGTTTTAAAGGGAACTCCTCACCAAAATTTAAAAAACAAAGTTAAGGGATCCCCTAAAAAATCCATACCAGATCATTATCCGAGCATGCAGCTTGGTAGACCAGGAAGGGGGGAGCGGTGAACAAGCGCTCCCCCTGCTGAACCATACTAGGCCATGTGCCCTCAGCACCCGCGGCAAAGGCTAACCACCGTCTGCCTGCTCCGCCAGTGCCTGTGGGGTCTGCCTGTAAAGTGGCACATCTGTACTGTGTATAGAACCTGCTGCAGCAAAACTGACATATATAAAGAAAAAAATTACATTTACATTGCTTTTCCAGCTGCAAAAAGACAAAAAAAAAACATTGCCGGCAATAGAATTTTTTTTTTTGATTGCGTGGGGGTCACCCAAATCCATACCAGGCACTTTGGGTCTAGTATGGATTTTAAGGGGAAGCCCACGCCAAAATTATAAAAAAAAAACGATGTGGGTCCCCCCTCAAAATTCATACCAGACCCTTATCTAAGCATGCAGCCTGGCAAGCCAGGAAGGGGGGGGGATGAGCGAGCAAAGTATGTACCTTATACTCATTCACATAGGGGGGACTGGGATCTGGGGGCCCAAAAGCACCCCCCCATATTGAGTGCATGTGGCTTGGTATGGTTCAGGAGGGGGGGCGCTTGCTTGTGCCCACTTTCCTGGCCAGCCAGGTTGAATGCTCGGAAGGGGTCTGGTATGGATTTTGGGGGACTCCACGCCATTTTAAAAAAAAAAAAAATTGGGGGTGGGGATTCACCTCAACATCCATTCCAGACCTAAATGTCTGGTGTGGATTTTTTTTGGGGGGGGCACGCCATTTTTTTAAATTTTGGCATTGGGGTTCCCCTTAAAATCCATACGAGACCCAATGGGCCTGGTATGGATTGGGAGGGATCCCCCACGCCATTATTTTTTATTTATTATCTATTGCTGGAAAATTCAGAAATGTTTTTGCTTTTCATTCAGCTGCCAGCAGGAAGCCCGCTGACAGCATACGACTCATCCCTTGTTAAGGGCAAAGTGGCTGGCTTTCTGGCCCCACTCCTTAACAAACTATTGACTGTGCACTCAGCAGGCGAACATCCCCCTGAGTGCAGATCAAATTTGGGTGTTCAGCAAACATGCAAACGTACAATGTTTGGCCTGAACTAATGCTCGGATGCCCGGCCCGAACCGCTCACCCATCGCTACTAGACACCATGTAAGCAATCCAGAACCCGCATCAAGTCTATTCATTGGACAATAAAGAATCAAAGATACATGATCAGCATATTCTGACAGCAAAGCAGTAGAACCCTGACTATCTCAAAAAGCTTACTCTCCCTCCCCTCCTCTGATAACCACATGTAAGAGAGGTCTTTTTCTATTGAATATTGATGTAGGAGGCACTTTTTGTATAATCATCAATGTAAAGGAGACCTTCACTGACCACTAATGTAAAGGACATTCCACCAACTGTGCACCAATGTAAGAGGTATCTTGTGCCACTGACCATAAATGTAAGAGGCCCTTCTCTGCTGACCAACAATGTATTAGGGACTCTTCTCTGCTTGCCAGCAATGTATAGCCCACTTTTCTAATAAAACTTACATTACAGCCGTGCGGTGGTTCAGTTATCCTGACCGGACGTCATGGTAAAGAGCCTCTGGCGGAGGCTCTTTACCACGTGATCAGCGGATCACTCTGTAAACAGGAAAAGCCGCGTATTGGCATTTCCTGTACTCACGCTGCCAGACGTGAGTAGAGGAGAACCGATTGGCTGCTCTCCTAACAGGGGGGTTCTGCACTGATTATCAGTGCAGCCCCCCCAGGATGCCCACCCAGGACCACCAGGGATGTGCCCACCCAGGACAACCAGGGATGCCCACCGGGACCACCAGGGATGCCACCCAGGACCACCAGGAATGCCCAATAGGGATGGCACTCAGCACCAATCAGTGATCCCTGCCAGTGCCTCCTCATCAGTGCTGCCTCACAGTGCCATTTATCAGTGCCGCCTATCAGTGCCCACAAGTGCACCTATCAGTGCCCATTAGTGCCACCCATCAGTGCCATCCATCAGTGCCACCTATCAGTGCCCTGTGCCACCTATCAGTGCCCATCAGTGCCACCTATGAGTGCCCAGTGTTGCATATCAGTGCCACCTATCAGTGCCCATTAGTGCTGCTTATCAGTGCTGTCAATCAGTGCCCATCAGTGCTGTATATAAGTGCCAGTGCTGATCGCCACCAAAAGAAAGCTCTATTTGTGGGGAAAAATGATAAAAATTTTGTTTGGGCACAGTGTAGCATGGCCGTGCAATTCATTCAAAATACAACAGCGCTGAAAGCTGAAAAGTGGTCTGGGTATATATATATATATATATATATATATATATATATATATATATATATATATGGTATTGTAGTTGGAGATAATGCATTGGTTATAGTAGGAGAAAGCAGATGGGATAACAGGAACCTTTGTAAACATTATGGGAAATTTACAACGAATTCATAAATTAAACAAATATATAGTTTACCAACTAACCCCAACTTCCTGAGAGTTGTTTGAAATAAATAAAGAAGACCAAAAATAAAGATGATGGTGGCTGGTGATGTAAAGCTATGGAGTATGGACCTTGCACAGCTGGAGGAGTCCAAACCATGGGTCTGCAAATGATGATAAATGCTCTAAAAATCCACAGCAAACTCCATTTAAAGAGCTTATGTGGATGAGATTTTGCGTCACAACTGCCGCTTTTCGCCCATAAAAGTCAACGGGAATGCAAAATCAAGTTGAGACAACTGAAATAGAGCTAAGTTGCAACACTAATGTACAGTGCACTCTACTAAACACAGTCATACACACATTTCAATACACACTCCTGTGCACTTTCACTCTTGTGGCTATGTGCATGCATATTAGCATATATTTATTCCCCAGTGCCAAACTTAATTACAAGGTTAGGGTTTGTGGAGAAATATATCAATGTAGAAAAGGACTTACGAGATTGTAGATCATTTATTGAATACAATTCTCCAGAACCGCAATCTGGTTGCTGAAGCTACAAAAAATAAGAGAAGGAAAATATATCAAAATAATCAGTATTGCCAATAAATAGTACCATCTACTTTAGTACCCCTTAAAGTGACCCTGTCTACAACCTGAAAGTGCCCATAAAACCTGTTATATACAAGAAGAAAGTGAATACTTACCTCACCTGCCATATGTGCCACTGAACACCATTCTGTTAAGGAGAAATGCCCTGATAAAGTCTTCCAGCTGTGTCGGTCTCCTGTCCCTCCAACCTACTTCCTCACTACTGTGTTCTATAGTGACATAGGGGTTGGCAGGAGGACTTCCATTGGCATGAACAGATGAAAGGACTATAATTATTTGGCGAAAACCAGGAAAAACATAAAATACACATTTGAAATATGTAAATATATTTTTCCTGGCACATGGTATGTATTTTCTATCCATCTTGCCCAATGCAAAGCATTCTATGAATTGGGAATGGGCAGATGAATGTGGGACCTGATAGTCTGGCTTCTATGAATGGAACAGGGGCAGAAAGGGAGGGCATAGTCAGTACTCGATAAGTGCCTGTCACAAGCACAGCCGCTCATATTAACCCCCACAGAAGCGAAAGATCACTGGTGTGATGGTAGCCGGGGGCAGAAGACTTTAGATATTAATCAAACACAGCTGTGATCAGCACACAGGACACTCTTTGTGCATGACAAGTAATGTCCCTGGTGATGTCTTTTTAAAAAAAAAAAAAAAAATCGCTAAACTTCAACTTTAAACACATATTATAGGATAAGGAATAAACAGAACAAACCAGCGACACCAAAAATCACAATGACCATCAACTCACCAGTTTGAAGATGATCTTGCCTATGAGTCTGACAGAGTCCGTAGGAACATTAGGGAAAATGCTTTTCAGACAAAGGCATTCCCTTTTATGGTCCTTCCAAGCATTTTTCTAGAAAGAATGTTAGGATAAGAAATAGGTAAGATATCATTATAGCCATTAATTTACTTGAACAAGACAAAGTAAATGCTACTTAGACATGTGCAGTTCTTTTCGTACCGAATAAAAATTCTAATGACTTTTCATTATTCAGAAATTCGGATGTATCACAATAGTAATGAATTTAAACAAATCCAAAATAACGAAACAAAATTTGGCCGAAATTTGAATTTGCTTCAAATTGAATTAGAAAACAAATTTGAATTAAAAATTGAATTTGAAAAGCTGTATAAAATAAAACAGAATAGAAAATAAAGGAATAGTATAGAAAAAAGAAAAGAATACAATATAATAGAAAAGAAAGAAATAGAACATAAAAGAACAAATCCAAAATAACAAATCGAAATATGTCCGAAATTCGAATTTGAATCGAATTCAAACTTGAAAACAAGAATAAATTAAAACAGAATAAAATAGAAAAGAAAAGAAAAAGAATAGAATAGAAAGTAATAGAAAAGTAAGGAATAGAGTAAAACAGAACAAAATAAATAAGAAATTAAAGGATTAGAATAGAAAATGATAGAATAGATTAGAATAGAAAATAATAAAATAGAAAGCAACAGAAAGAATATAACCGTCTTCCGAAATTCAAATAGAATAAATTTCAATTCAAACAGATTAGAATAGAAACGACTAGAATAAGATAGAACAGAATAGAAAAAAACAATAGAATAGAATTCAACAGAATAGGATAAAATAGATAAATATAACCATGTTCTGAAATTCAAATTTTGAATTGAATTCAAATAGAATAGAAAAGAATAGAATAGAAAATAAAATAATATAATAAAAACAATAGCCTAAAATAGAAAGAATATAACCATCTTATGAAATTCAAATTTCGAATAGAATATTTTAGAATAGGATATAAAAGAATAAATTAGAACATAAGAGAACAGAATAGAATAAAATAGAAAGAATATAAACGTATTTCCCTAAATTTGAATTTCAAACAAATTGTGTTCTGCACATTTATACTGCTACTGGACTACAGGCAGGGGTAAGAGCTTGTACTTAGTATAGGCCTTTAAAAATGGGCACATTATGGCATTGGAAACAATGCTTTGCTATCATCTTTGAATAACTGACATTTAAAAATTTGGTAGAGTTTACCTATACATTTTACTGTATGGACCAAAGTTAGCTAAACCAATGCACATTTCAGCCATTTTATTAAAAGTACAGCATAAGTAAAAGCTGGTGCTGTCTATGGTTTCTGCTGTTAACTTGTTTTCTAGCTCCAGATAACAAAGAATAATGAATATTATATTTGTTTGTTCTGTCCAGTAGCACTATATCCTTTGATTAATTTTAATAGCTTAGGGTCACTTTTTCCTATGTGGATATGTTTCATTTGTGCTCCTTTTATTTATTTAGCCCTGACTGCAGATCTTGACATGTACTGTATGTGTGTATTTTCTAACTCAGTCCACATAACTTTGTGGTTTTTCACAAGTTCACAAATGCCTAATATTCCATGCTTTTGGGCTTCATTTTTTTTTTTACAGAACTTTCATTGTTTTAACAAAACTTAAACCAGTTTTACCATACTGGTACTGTAAAATTGACTATGTTTAATGTAAGTTGTTAAAGCGGAGTTCCACCCACATCATTTTTTTTTTGCTGGCATCCACCTAGTTAGTATTCATTACACAAATAAAGTAATTGATGGCTTTAAATCTGGATAGTCTTCCTATTTATTTTGTACTTACATTGCTGATTTTTTCTTTACTGGGAGTTCACATCTTAGCTGTGGGCATGTGAAGCCCACTCGCACCCTCCTCGAGTCTCTTCCTGGATAAGGTGCATGCTGGATAACCAGCATGCACCTCTCGATCTGGAGTGTATGTCTCGTTGCCATATCAATGGGCATCGATGGAGGAAGGTCCCGCCCCGTTGTTATGGCAACATAGGTAACCTGTATCTGCCCCAAAAAATCATGTAATTTCCTGTCTGGAAATAACACGATTTTACAGCTCAGGGATGCCCACTGACTCATGGGAAATGATGACTCACATCACCCATGAGCCCAGGCGAGGCAGGAAGTGATGTGGAGTGCCATGGATCAGGAAGTGGAAGATTACAGGGACCACATAGCAACAGGGTACTTAGGGAGAGTATAAAATGTTTTTTTTTTTCAAAGGTGATTCATCATGCATAGAGGATTTGAAATATATAAAGATGTATTTGTGGGTGGAATTCCGCTTTAATGTAAGTTTCTCTTATCACTTCACACAAAGTAGGATGTTGATGATAAAAAAGGAAACATGCCAGCACAAACGTTGGTCATCTTGGAATTTACAATGGGAAAAGAAGCCACATTGATAAACAGTTAACTGCCTAAATTGGTTCTAAAGGCTTAACTTTTTTTTTTTACCTTAATGCATTCTCTGCATTAAAGCAGAACTATACTCACCTTCAGTTCAGCAATATGGTGTTTCCTAGAGCTTCGGCCTCCACCACAAACCCTCCCCCCTCCCCCGGCCACTGACGTCTTTAAGCAGCCAGCTTCCGAGTCTTGATCGCCGCCCTCTGTCATTGGCCAGGCTGACATGACATCACCATTGGCTCCTGCTGCTGTCAATCAAATCCTGTGATGAGGGAGCAAAGGGCAGGGCTGGGCCATGCTGTTTGTGTCTATGGACACAGGAGAGGCGCCAGGAGCGCCAGTGGAGGACTCCAGAAGAGGAGGTTTGGGCCTGCTCTGTTCAAAACCATAGCACAGAGTAGGTAAGTATAACATGTTTGTTATTTAAAAAAAAAAAAGAAGCTTTAGAACAGTGGTTCTCAACTCCGGTCCTCGGGACCCCACAACAGGCCAGGTTTGCAGGATAACTGAAATACATCACAGGTGATATAATTTGCTGCTCAGTGATTGCAGTATTCTAGTCTGCATCTCCCCAAGGTAATAGTTAAAATCTGGCCTGTTGGTGGGTCCCGAGGACCGGAGTTGAGAACCATTGCTTTAGAATAATGTTAGGAGTTAAAAAGCATGTTTCTCACACCATAACTTGAGACTCTTTTTTACAATTACTAGAAATGAACTGTAGGTTTGGTCTAACCTAATAATGTAACAACACAAAACAAATTGATTTGTTCACATAATAATGAGAGGGGCCTTGCTTTGACCATGTCTTGAGGTAGACCACTTCAAATTAAGGCATTTTATACAGGCCAGACAAGAAGCCACACAGCAGATCAGGGTTCAAACTGCCTGCAACTAGATTTGTTGCATTTTCAACACCAGGAAAGCATAAACAAAATTGGCAAAATTAAATACCTTAAACAGTTGATTCAAGGAAATAAATCCTAGTTGTCTAGTTCTAACCACACATCAGATCCTTTTCTAGCAGATAAATTGATCTTCAAGATCCCTAAAACTGCAGTCTACTTGTCAAAAGCTGCTGCCACACAAAATCTTTCCATAAAACCAGGTGTTTAAGATTTTCCTAGGTTTGTGAAACCCCTGCCTCCTCTATAAAAAACAACTACAACTACGGCATGCTTGGCCTTAAGCTAGGGTTGCCACCTGTCTGGGATTCACTCAGACAGTCCGGGTTTTGAATCATGTGTCCAGGTTTCAGACTATAAATACGTTATTTTCTGCGCTTTGGATATATATGTTATATATTATTGTTACTAATGAAAGAAATTGAGACTGCTGCCTCCTCAGAAACCCCCTCTAGGTGGGGTATGAGTGATAGTAGTCATAGGAGGAAATTGGTGCTTTCTCTATGCTCTGGTGGTGAATAACTTTGTATCTAAAGGTTAGGTGATACACCTAATTACTACCTAAAATACCAATTATATAAAAGTGCCATTTTTTATTTATTTATACATTTTTTATTTTATCAAGGTTCATTTCTGCCAAGTTCCTCTGACTGTATATGTCAGTGATGGTGAACCTTGGTACCCCAGATGTTTTGGAACTACATTTCCCATGATGCTTAGCTACACTGCAGAGTGCATGAGCCTCATGGGAAATGTAGCTCCAAAACATCTGGGGTGCCAAGGTTCCCCATCACTGGTATATGTGCTTGTGAGCATCTGTTATATGTATTGTTTTATTAGTTTTATGGATAATGTGAATGTAGCTGACATGACAGTTTTACTGGGTAGTAACTGGAATTGTATAGGATCGGCCAGGATTCCTTTACACCTGTGATAACAAAACCCATACCTGTAGCTCCCCCATTTTTCCATCAGGGTCCAGACGCACGAGCATGAAAAGTTACGTTTTTTACGTTTTTTTATGCTTTCATATTTTCACATTCTTCCACATTTTTTAAAAATCTTTAGTTGTATCAGATTATACATATGTCATGTTATATTTAAACGCCGTTTTGCTCGGCTTATCTGATGTGTTACATCCGCGGCAATTCACAGGTGCAGTGAATTTGACCGATCACTGGGTTATGTATAAAAGCGTGAGGTGTACCAAGATGGCCACTGCATCTGACGAAGTCCTATGATGAAACGCATTAGGAGGGGCTTGTGGTACGCCGCTACGTCACTTCTGGTTCTGGGTACACCATCTGTGGAATGCAAACTAGCCCAGAAGGAAGGAATCTTACCCTTTTCAGCATATATGCTGACATGCGTCCGCTGTCAGCCTGCTTTTTAATGTTTTGAAATAGTTTTTTATGGCTTTGGACAAAAATAAACACACTTTTGAAACTGGATTACGCTATTCTTGTGCTGAGGAGTGTTCCATTATCTGGGTACCGTGATGATTCTTTGCTGAGGTGTGTTCCTTATTTGGATACCAGGATGCCATATGGGCTGCAAACATGCGAATTACCCCTGCAGGGGTACTGGCTTCTGGTGAGTAAGGATACATAAAGGGGGGAACGTGTGGATCCACTTTGAAGCACAGAGAAAAAAATTTTGAATTTTAAGCACTAATTCACCTTGGAATTTGTCACGTTACCACTATAGTTTATAAGGACTTTTTTATATATTTGAAATGAACATTGGAAAAACAGGTTTCAGACTGCCTGAAACCCGGACACATTATTCAAACTGTACTGTGGCTCCCCATACTCCAGCATGCAGGTGGAGCATTTACTAGAACCAATTGGCTGTATTTTTCTCCTGCAGCAGCTGAAAGCAAGCTTCTCCTCCACTCCCTCCCACTGCATTCAGCAGGTGTAGGTGGAAAATACAATCATTTGGTTCTAGTAAAGCCGCCCCCGCTGCCCCTCCTATCCAGATCCCACTTTTTTCTGCTGTCTCCTCGCAGGGGTGTTTACTATGCTTCAGTTCGTGAATGAACAGGAAGCTGCTCCGCACAGAGCACTTATTCATTTACTGGTTAGTGTAGCTGAGGCTCAAAAGTGAGACATCAGGGGTCTGTTTAGACTCAAGATATTTCACCAAAGACCCCCAATACGACTGTAAAAAAAATTGTAAAAAAATAATAAAAAACACAATCATAAAAATTAATTTAAAAATATTGTAAAAAAACAATAAATAAATTAAATTGTAAAAAATAATTTAAAAAAAGGGATTTTATTAAAACTTACCGTAAAATCCTTTTCTCCGAGTTCACTGACAGACGCAGCTTCTTCATTTACTTCATGGGGTTTTATGTTCGTCCAACTAGGAGTTAACTAGGCAGGGAAAAGATCAGCTGGCCCCTCCCTTGGGGGCAGTCCTCTCTCCCTACATCAAACCCCCTTCCTGTATAGCTCTTCAGTTCGTACACAAGCCGTACCAAAAGCGGAGCCCAGAGGGGTGGGTGCTGCGTCTGTCAGTGAACTCGAAAAAAATGTTATAAAAATTTAATTAAAAATA
>BLSH010053533.1:364067-401347 GCA_018402905.1 Glandirana rugosa | reverse complement strand
TTTGTTTCATCAGTCCACAGAACACTATCCCAAAACTTCTGTGGTTTGTCCACATGACTTTTGGCATACTGCAGTCGACTCTTCTTATTCTTTGGGGACAGCAAGGGGGTGCGCCTGGGAGTTCTGGCATGGAGGCCTTCATTACGCAGGGTGCGCCGTATTGTCTGAGCAGAAACTTCAGTACCCACATCTGACAAATCTTTTCTCAGTTCCTCAGCAGTCACACGGGGACTTTTCTCCACTCTACGCTTCAGGTAGCGCACAGCAGTCGAAGTCAGCATCTTCTTTCTGCCACGACCAGGTAGCGTTTCAACAGTGCCCTTTGCCTTGAATTTGCGAATGATGCTTCCTATGGTGTCTCTTGGTATGTTTAACATCTTTGCAATCTTCTTATAGCCATTGCCCTTCCTAGTAATCACCTGTTCTCTTGTCTTCCTGGACCATTCTCTTGACCTCACCATGTTTGTAACCACACCAGTAACTCTAGGAGGAGCTGAGTATCACAGTCATTTTAAAGCTGCCTAATTGGTGCTTATTAGGCTTTATTGCTGCTCCCTGATATCCACAGGTGTTTTCAATGCCTGATTGAAAACACTTCATTGAACCTCTGTTCTTCAGAGTGGTAGTCTGTAAGGGGTTGAATAATTATGTCAATGAAGAATTCACAAAAGAAACATTTACTACTGTATTACAAAACTAATTGATGTCATTTTAGTTGCATATGGTTCTTTAAGAAGTCCTTGTAGGATTTCATTCAGAATACAATTACAAATGTACACTAAATTCCCTAAAACCATTTACAGCATTGGGGGTTGAATAATTTTGAACACAACTGTAACTGTTTTAGGAAACAGTTGAATTGATAAAGGTTCCACTTTAACTATAGGCAAAATAAAAAAAGGAGTCTCTCAGTAGCATTATCACAGCAGTTTCTCCAAGCCAAACACAAGGTTGTACTCTGATGCCACGATTCCTAAAACTTTATTACACCATAATAGACACAGGAAAGGTCTCTGCCTGCAGACTGCCAAATACAGAGTGTTTCGCTCAGTGTGGGCTTTATCATGATCTCTACAAATACAGTTGCAAGAAAAAGTATGTGAACTCTTTGGAATGATATGGATTTCCGCACAAATTGGTCATAAAATGTGACCTGATCTTCATCTAAGTCACAACAATAGACAATCACAGTCTGCTTAAACTAATAACACACAAAGAATTAAATGTTACCATGTTTTTATTGAACACACCATGTAAACATTCACAGTGCAGGTGGAAAAAGTATGTGAACCCCTAGACTAATGACATCTCCAAGAGCTAATTGAAGTGAGGTGTCAGCCAAATGGAGTCCAATCAATGAGATGAGATTGGAGGTGTTGGTTACAGCTGCCCTGCCCTATAAAAAACACACACCAGTTCTGGGTTTGCTTTTCACAAGAAGCATTGCCTGATGTGAATGATGCCTCACACAAAAGAGCTCTCAGAAGACCTATGATTAAGAATTGTTGACTTGCATAAAGCTGGAAAGGGTTATAAAAGTATCTCCAAAAGCCTTGCTGTTCATCAGTCCACGGTAAGACAAATTGTCTATAAACAGAGAAAGATCAGCACTGCTGCTACTCTCCCTAGGAGTGGCCATCCTGTAAAGATGACTGCAAGAGCACAGTGCAGACTGCTCAATGAGGTGAAGAAGAATCCTAGAGTGTCAGCTAAATACTTACAAAAGTCTCTGGCATATGCTAACATCCCTGTCAGCGAATCTACTATACGTAAAACACTAAACAAGAATGGATTTCATGGGAGGATACCGCAGAGGAAGCCACTGCTGTCCAAAAAAAACATTGCTGCACGTTCACAGTTTGCACAAGAGCACCTGGATGTTCCACAGCAGTACTGACAAAATATTCTGTGGACAGATGAAACCAACGTTGAGTTGTTTGGAAGAAACACACAACACTATGTGTGGAGAAAAAGAGGCACAGCACACCAACATCAAAACCTCATCCCAAGTGTGAAGTATGGTGGTGGGGGCATCATGGTTTGGGGCTGCTTTGCTGCGTCAGGGCCTGGACGGATTGCTATCATCGAAAGAAAAATGAATTCCCAAGTTTATCAAGACATTTTGCAGGAGAACTTAAGGCCATCGGTCCAGCAGCTGAAGCTCAGAAGAAGATGGGTTTGCAACAGGACAACCACCCAAAGCATAGAAGTAAATCGACAGCAGAATGGCTTAAACAGAAGAAAATACACCTTCTGGAGTGGCCCAGTCAGAGTCCTGACCTCAACCTGATTGAGATGCTGTGGCATGACCTCAAGAAAGCGATTCACACCAGACATCCCAAGAAACAGTTATGAAAAGAGGAATGGTCAAGAATTACTTCTGACCGTTGTGCACATCTGATTTGCAACTACAGGAAACGTTTGGTTGAAGTTATTGCTGCCAAAGGAGGTTCAACCAGTTATTAAATCCAAGGGTTCACATACTTTTTCCACCTGCACTGTGAATGTTTACATGGTGTGTTCAATAAAAACATGGTAACATTTAATTCTTTGTGTGTTATAAGTTTAAGCAGACTGTAATTGTCTATTGTTGTGACTTAGATGAAGATCAGATCACATTTTATGACCAATTAGTGCAGAAATCCATATCATTCCAAAGTGTTCACATACTTTTTCTTGCAACTGTATGTCCTCATTTTATGAAACACATCTGTAAGTTGGGGTTCTGTGTGTCTGTGCTGGTTAAATAAAGTTTTATGAGTAACAGCATCAGAGTGCAACCTTTGTTCGGCTTGGTGAAAGTGAGGTTGAGCAAAGGCAGACTCCCTTTTGTATGCACCTGATATACGCAGAACTGAAAAGGAGGGTGATTAAGAGGAGTTTTGAAGCAGCACCTTTTCTTTGGATTAACACAGCAATCTTTGTTTTTTCCACATCTTACATAGTTTTATTACCTGTTGATCCTCCTAGTAAGTGTGTTATTTTCAATTTCTGTTAACAGACCAAGCTGTCTGGCAAAAGTAGTAGTTAGAGAGTTAAGACAAATCATTTATTGCGGAAACTAAAGTCTGTGAGCAGACTTAAGCTAGGTGCACACAGGTGTTAATTTTGGCAGAAAATTGTGATTTAGTTTTAGTCTAATGGCCCATACACATGATGCAATGGTCGTACAAAAACGGTCTTACAACAGCTTGTTGTACGATAATCCGCTAGTACGCGCGATACAACAGCCAATAGAAGTTGGCTGAGCAAACTAGAAAACTTTTGTTGGCCAACAAGCCGTTGTACGACTGTTGAATTGTGTGTACAGAAGTTGGCCCAACACGCATGCTCAGAAGTCAGGAACGCCCGGAAGTGTCCGTTTGTGTAAACCTACGTTCCTAATTCACAAATCACATTCACCTGAACTTCCTCTTTATACGCTCTTAGCAAGTCACTACGTTCGGCTTTGTTGTACGATCACTTGACTCATGTCAGTACGCTAGACACAACCTTCAACAGCTGATTTTGGGCAAAAGTTGAACATGCGGTTGTACGACCATTCCACCGTGTGTACAAGGCATTAGTCTTTTGACTAAAATGGCATTTTAATTTTAGTCCCATTTTAGTCTTTCACAATTGCTTTAGTTTTAGTCGCATTTAGTCTACTAAATCCCCAGTACATTTTAGTGAACTAAAATGTCCTACATTTTAGTCAGCTAAAACTTATTTTAGTCATCTAAAATCTAATGGGTGTAGTTAAATTGTAAAGCATTATTTAAGCATTTCTCTACAATTAACTTATTATATACTCCTGGAGTGAAAAATGTAATATGTTATAATTTATGGTATTAAGGTTTGAACATGCACTAGAGACATAGATTTAGTCATTATAGAACATATTTATTTAAGCAAAACCAAGTTTCGTTACAAGAATATTGCTTTTTTGACAGAAGTGTAATGTTAGAATAAGTGTAGCCAGGGGCCCAGCTGTGCTTCCCTGGCATATAGACATTTGTGCTAATTTAACACTGTGAAGGATTCCCCCTAGTGTTAGTTTGTTCAATGATAATGGATCTGTGCAGGAGTGATGTATTGTGGGACTTGTAGTGTGACAAGTAAAAGAAGTAATCAGACTCTGTTGTGGAGAGACTTCATTTCCCATCAGGCTGTGCTGCAGTGAGTGCTCTTGGGAGAAACAGTGCTTCATGGGAGAACCTGTTTAAGTCAAGGCAGGAGCTTGTTGTGGCCCCTTTTGACAGCGTTATCAATCAGAAAAGGACCCTGTGTGCTCTTCACAGTAGGACTGCGGCCTGAGGCCTACTTCCAGTGATCCAGGCAGCTGAATTTCTACAGTGTCCCAGCCAGCTTCGGTGCTACAGTGTTCCGGTGGGTGATTTGCAGAGCCAGCTTAGAGAAATCTGAGTCTGTTCCAGAGCAGCAGCAGTCACAGCAGCAGCCGCATCGATCGGTCAGGGAGAGCTTCAAGGAGTGCAGTGGATGCGTTTTTTACCTAAAGCAAAGAGCAAGCGTGTACCATCAGTTCCAGCGCTAGCATCATCATCTGAGCAGCCGGACCATTAACTGCAGTCATTGCCTGGTTTGGTGAGCGGGTTTCAGCCCATCTATAAGAATACTTATCTTGTCACTGCAGTTCTTCCTTAAAGAAATATCATACTCGCAATTTGGATTACAGTTAAAGTGCAGTGGATTGCTGCTAAGTTGCCAGTTTATCCTACAAGTCAGTGATCACTGGGAAGGTTGGAATTCAGTGAAGTTTAACCCTTTTTGTGCCTCATCTCAAAGATTAGAGGACACAGTGCTATTAGGAACCTAACTTTCAATCAATATAGCCGGCAGAATATCTACTGAACTTGGCAATACAGGATTGCTGCAGTCACAGCTACTCATCCCACTTTATTATACTAAGGGCTGTTTGCTTAGTGTTATTGCATCCCCCTAAGAACCCTCTGAATTAGAGCAGTAGGATTTAGATAATTAATACTGCAAAGGTGTTCATGTTAAGCTGAATTGTTATAGAGTGGTATTGTTTTATTTGCATCAATTGAGTAGTACCAATTTACCCTAGGCTCACTCATTTCTAAAGGATAATCATTACTTTACATTATTTCACTGCAAATTAATACCCTGTTCTAGAAATTACAAGTGAGTCTACTGGTATTTGATTAAACTCAATTGGAAAAATCTCTATTGTTTCATCTATTATAACTGTTGATGAGTAGCAGGGAGTGGTAAACACTGTTTGAGTGACCGTCCCACTTATTCCGTCAACCAAGTTATTCTGTGTGTAAGCTTTGTGAGTTTCTGACTTGAAGAACTCTGTTAATTGTTGCCCTTTTTAAAGAGTGATTTTTACTATTCAAAAGTCATCTTTTCCTTTAAAGAGCGGGTTAAGTAAATCTTTTGAACTCAACCTTTGGTGTGGTCTCTGTTACTGCAAGAGTGTCAGTTTCAATGGAACTTTGCAATATGAGTGAAAGGTGTCACAGGTGGTGGAGTACTCTCTAGAGAAGGTAGGCCAAGGGGGAATTTAATTTTCAAGCAACCCTCAAGGAGGCAGCGCTACATAAAAAAATAAAATAAAAAAAAACTCTGCGCGATGATGCCACCATGCAGTGCACATTTACATGAACTTTAACAGTTCAAGAACCTGAACAGAAGTTCTGACCAGGTTCTTGAACTGTTAAAGTTCATGAAAATGTGCATTGCATGGTGGCAATGGCATCATCACACAAAGATTTTCTGGGGTTTTCAGAACACAGCAAAACATTTCAGCAGCTACAAGCCACACAGCACACTGCACAGGCACTGTCACTGGCAGTCTGGCACAGCATAATATACCAATACTCGAGGGTAATGCTTATTTCTACAATAAGAATCAGTTTACTATCAGTTTATTATTTCAGTAGTTCTAATTCTCAGATACATTCAAAGAAAAGTGCACAGTCTAAAATAATGCCATTAGTGTGTGAATTATAATAGTCACCACTTTTAATCAACTCCTCTCCTCTCTCTCTCTCTCAGCAATCACAAGGACAATAGAGGTAAATATCATACTAAAAAGACTACTGGGGCAGGACCCCGACGCAAGGCTGTCCTTTTTGACACTTACTGATCTCTTTTTCTTTTTAGTGTGATATTTACCTCTATTGTCAAATTTTTCAATGCGAAGAGAGAGAGGAGTTCATAAAAAGTGGTGGTTGTTATAATTCCACATACTAATGGCATTTGTTGTTGTAGCCTGCACATTTTTCCTATGAATTTAAATTGACAATTAAAACTGTTGTTGAAAATAATGATTCTTCCTATCGCAATAAGCACAACCCACAAGTATTAGGTATGCTTCTTATGTTAGAAATACCTGGAGAATAAAACACTTCTATTTGTATTTGATTCATTTTAAAGGAAAGCACTTCATGCCAACATGACCTATCCTTGCTCTATTCCGCCGGCCTCTGGTCACCTGTGACACTGAATACCCTCTCTGTTTGTGCGGCAATGTGGGTTTCTTACTGCATACTCCTCTCCCTTTTTTTAAGCAGTTCCTGAATATTCTCATCCGCCACATCAACAAGGGTTTCACAGACAGTAGGGCTGAAAAAACAAGCAGCTGCTGCAAGTGGGGAGAACACATCAGTTGGATCCAAGAATGAAGCAAAACGCTGGTTTACATTCCCTTTCATTTTCTGTGCAATTGTGGCAAGGTCTTGGTAGCCATTGTTCTGTTTAACCACTTAAGGACCGCCTCACTGGAATATACTGTCTCTTCTCTCATGCTGCACAATGGTCTGAGGAGGACTGTAATGCTGCAGAGTGTTCTGGACGGTGGTATGAGGCCTGTATTGCTGCACAGTGCTCTGAGGAGACCTGTAATGCTGCTGAGTGTTTTGGACAGTGGTCGGAGGAGGCCTGAAATGCTGCACATTGCTTTGAATGGTGGTCTGAGGAGGCCTGTAATGTTGCCCAGTGCTCTGGACGGTGATCTGAGGAGGCCTGTAATGCTGCACAGTGGTCTGAGGAGGCCTGTAATGCTACACAGCGATCTGGACGGTAGTCTGAGAGGCCTGCAATGCTGCACAGTGCTCTGGATGCCGGTGGTCAGAGGAGGCCTGTAATGCACACACAGTGCTCTAGACGGTGGTCACCCTGAGAGATGGCCTGTAATGCACAATGCTCTAGACAGTGGACAGAGGAGGCCTGTAATGCTGCACAGTGCTGGATGGTGGTCTCAGGTGTAAGGGATGGCCTGTAATGCACAGTGCCCTGGATGCCGGTGGTCAAAGGAGGCCTGTTGTAATGCTGCACAGTGCTGGATCGTGGTCTTAGGTCTGAGGGATGGCCTGTAATGCACAGTGCCCTGGGTGCCACTGCCAGTGGTCAGAGGAGCTTAGGCTTTGATGAAAGCTTAGGCCGAAACACTTCAGCATTTTGGATGTTTTTACTGCTTTTGATGCTGCAATAAAGTTCTCATGAAGAAGCTATAGAGTTGGCGACTTTCAATTACTATGGATCTACTGTGAACCTTACTAGCTAGAGCACCGACCACTCTGTACACTAATGAACTATACAGCAGTAGAGTTTGGGTGAGTTTCTCCCCATACTAAGTGGTCAGAGGAGGCCTTTAATGCTTCACAGTGCTGGATGGTGGTCTAAGGGATGGCCTGTAATGCTGCAGAGTGCTCTGGATGGTGGTCGGAGGAGGCCTGTAATGCTGCAGAGTGCTCTGGACAGTGGTATGAGGAGGCCTATAATGTTGCAGAGTGCTCTGGACGGCGGTCTGAGGAGGCCTGGAAAGCTGCAGAGTGCTCTGGACAGGGGTCTGAGGAGGCCTGTAATGCTGCAGAGTGGTCTGGAAGGTGGTCTGAGGAGGCCTGTAATGCTGCACAGTGTTCTGGATGGTGGTCTGTTAGTGGCATCTGGTGGTTTTTTTTTTCTGCCTCTAAATATCTCTGCATGTTAACCTATGTGTCCATGCACACACAGGAATTTAGAGGAGGGGTGTTTAGCAGCAAAAAAAAAACCCCAGCCGAAGCATCCAGGAGCAAAGGCGTTTTGACAGAAAAAAGGCTTGATGCGTGTAAATGCATCTAAATGTGTCTAACTGCACGTTATTGCCAGGCACGTTTAGTGCTGATCATTAATTTATTTGAATGACCAGAATACATTATTATTCTGGGCAATAAAAGGAATGAAAACCCAAGACACACCTAAGCGCGTTAAACTCATTTACAAGCATCAAGAGTTTTTACTGCCAAAACACTGCTACCAGGAAGAAAGGCGTTTAGGAGAGATAACAAAATGTCCAGTGTGCACGAGGCCTTAAACGCAGATAAAATGGGAGTTTGGGCTGTTATGATAAACTAGCTATCAGCAGGCTTCAACAGGCTTTCAATATGCACTCTATCAAGTGAAGCTGAAGTCTACTGAAAGCATGCTGAAGTCTGTTGCAGCTTATGTAGTTGCAGCCACTAAAAGACTGCAAGATTAACAAATCTATATAGGCAATCAAAGATAAAAACATAGAAATAAAAATGTAAAAATCAAAAATGACTTTGCATCAAATATTACAATAGAACAAAATAAGTATGTATTGAAAATATAATATAGATTCCCTTAAAAAGGAAGTTTTTTAACCACTTCCCTACCGCCGTATGCATGACGGCCGGGAAGTGGTTCTGTTATCCTGACTGGGCATCATATGATGTCCACCAGGATAACAATGTGCCACGTGCCCGCTGGGGGGCGCAGTACGGCGATCGCGGATGACAGGTGTCCCCGGAACACAGGCCATCCCCTAACAGGGTAAAAATTGGCTGTTTACCACGTGATCGGCTGTGTCTACTCACTTCTGTGCACAGGCCCTGAGGCGCGCCTGAAGTGCACCCCCGGGGGTGCGCACCGTGGCGATCGGGGTGGGGGTCGGGTGTCCCTTGGACACAGTCCTTCCCCGATCACAGTAAACAGCCAATAAAATTGTCTGTATACCACATGACCGGCTGTGTCCAATCACAGCCGGTCACAAGTGTAAACAAAAACACACTGGTTACTATGATCTCTGCTTCTTCTCCTCACATACCGATCGTGGGAGGAGAGAGAGAGAGAGAGGTGATCAGTGAGTAACCAGTGTCTGTTGCCAGTGTACTGTACACCACACAGCCCCCACAATAAAGAGAACATTTCACATAGCCCAGGATCTGTCACACATGCCCCCCACCAGTACTGTCATCAATACCATCACACAGGCCCACCACTAGTACCACCATCAGTACCGCCATCAATACCATCACACAGGCCCACTGCTAGTACTACCATCAATACCAAAATCAATACCGTCATCAATACCATCATGTCTGAGAGAGTTTACACACCTAAGGATGCATATGAGATCCTAGCTATGTCTGATGATGAGAGCAGCGGGGAGCTCCCATCATCCGATTCTGGTTCAGAATACGAGCCAGTGGAGGGTAGTGGATTGGAGATCACCAGCAGCGCCAGACCCCAGGAAGAGGAGCCCAGTAATACTTCCACCAGCAACGCCAGACCCCAGGAAGAGGAGCCCAGTACTAGTACTGGAATTAGACGCCCAGCCCGAAGAATCCAGTCCTACCTTCCCGATGCCCTGGAAAACCCCTTATGGTTGCCTGCCAGCTCAGGATCTGCTATAATCCCTCCTTTCACCGCACAGCCAGGCTATGCAGCCCGACATTACAGATTTTCACTTATGGATTATTTTTATTTGTTTTTTCCTGAGGATCTATTGCTGAATATTGTGGATCAAACCAACTTGTATGCAGAGCAATTTATTGCTGCAAACCCCAATTCCTCCTATGCCGGTTTGTTCCATTGGCGACGTCTCACGCTAGACTAATTAAAATTGTATATACTCTGCTGCCATGTCTAGGACACGTTATGATACAATTATGCGTTTCCTACATTCAAACGATAACTCACAGTGCCCACCCCGAGATCATCCAAACCACGACAAACTCTACAAGATACACCCCCTAATAATTTGCTTTTCCCAGTGATTTATGCAAGTGCTCATCCCTGACCAAAATATGTGTGTGGACAAATCCCTCATACACTTTATTTGCAGGCTGCAATTCAAGCAGTACATCCCAAGCCAGAGAGTCAGATATGGCTTAAAACTAAATAAATTGTGTGATCTAGCCTCTGGATACGTGTATACCTTACGTATCTATGAAGGTAAAGACTCCCAGCTCCAGCCCCGTGATTGCCCCAGAAATATTGGAACCAGTGGGAAAATTGTCTGGAAGCTGGCAAACCCCCTGATCGGAAAAAGATACCACTTATATGTGGACAATTATTATACAAGTTTGCCCATATTTCGTCACCTTTACCGTAACAAAACCCTGAAACCCTGGCCTGCAGCACCTTAAAAAAAACATGATTTTTTTGACTTACCATAAAATCCCTTTCTCTGAGTTTGTCGACAGGCACAGCGACTCTTAGGACTAAGCGGGTTATACTGCCCTCTTCTGGAGTTTACTAGGCAGAACAGGCAGTTCTAACAACAAAAAAGAACAGTAACAGACACAGCCCCTCCCAGGGGGCAGTCCCCACTGGCAGATAACCCTACAACCAGCTCCTGCTAGCTCAGTTCGTAACAAGCAGTGCAACATCCAGAGGGGTGGGTGCTGCATCTGTCGACTAACACAGAGAAAGGGATTTTACGGTAAATCAAAAAAATCATGTTTTCTCTTTCGTTCGTCGACAGGCACAACGACTCTTAGGACTAAGTGGGACATCCAAAAGCAGTACCAAAAATGAGGGGTGGGTAACAGCACAACAACAGAACTACACCCAACCGAACCCTCAGTGAGGAACCACAAGTGTCTCACATGGCCACCTGCAAAACTTTGCAGCCAAACGCAGCATCCGAGGATGATAAAACATCAACTTTGTAAAACCTTGAGAAGGTGTGCACAGAGGTCCAAGTAGCCGCCTTGCACACTTGAGACACAGACGCCTGATGTTGAAAAGCCCAGGAAGTGCTAATCGCCCTGGTAGAGTGAGCCGTGACCGGAAAGGGAGGCTCCAGACCCCAAACAGCATTGCCTCGGGTCACCGTCTGTCTAATCCAGCGTAAGATAGTGGCCGAGGAGGCCGCCAAACTTTTGCGTGGGCCATCCACCATGACAAAAAGAGCGTCTGACCTCCGAAAGCAGGTTGTGGATGCCAGATACACCCACATGGCCCGAACGACATCCAGGGAGTGCAAAGCAACCTCCTTAGGGTGAGACAGGCGCGGGCAAAGCGAAGGAAGGACAATGTCCTCATTGATGTGGAAAGATGACACCACCTTCGGCAAAAAAGAAGGTGACAGCGCAAGACCACCTTATCCTTATGTAGGACCAGATAAGGAGACCTACAAGACAGAGCCACCAACTCAGACACCCGGCGGGCGGATGTGATAGGCACCAGGAAAGCCACTTTCTGCGAAAGCAACTGCAGAGAGATTCCCCTGATATTCTCAAAGGGCGGCTTCTGAAGCACCAAGAGGACCAAATTGAGGTTCCATGGCACCAAAGGTGACCGTACCTGGGGGGCAACATGCCTAACCCCCTGCATGAAAGTACGAATCAATGAATGCGTCGCCAAAGGACGCTGAAACCTGACCCTTGATAGTGCTCAACGCCAGTTTCTGGTTGAGGCCCTTCTGCAGGAAGTCCAGAACCCGAGACACCGAGAAGGAATGAGGATTCCACCCCCCCAGCCTCGCACCAGGCGATGTAAGCCTTCCAGGTGCAGTGGTAAATCTCATGTGAAGTGGCCTTAAGGGCCTTTAACATGGTAGGAATCACCAAGTCCGAGACCCCTCGATCCCTCAACAACTGGTATTCAATAGCCAGGCCGTTAAAGCCAGAGAGCGTAAAGCAGGATGCAGGATGGGTCCCTGGGACAAAAGATCCTTGTGAAGCGGGAGCCGCCAGGGAACATCCACCACCATCCGTACTACGTCTGCGTACCATGAATGCCGTGGCAAATCTGGAGCTACCAGAATGGTCGGTAAACCCTCCGCTTCTATTCTGCGCAGAAGGCGCAGAAGCAGTTTCAGAGGAGGAAAGGCATAGATGAGTCGATACCGAGCCCACGGAGCTACAAGAGCATCCGCCGCATGCGCTAGGGGGTCCCTTGTCCTGCTCACGAAAGTCTGTACCTTCTGATTGAGACGGGACGCTAGTAAGTCCACGTCCGGGACACCGCATCTCAGACAAATCTGATGAAACACATCCGGGTGCAGGGACCACTCTCCCTGGTCCAGGTGCTGACGACTGAGATAGTCCGCCTGCCAAATTTCAACACCCAGTATGTGGACGGCAGAGATTGCCAGAACGTGGCTTTCTACCCACTGCAGGATGGGAGCTACCTCCGAGGTCGCAGCCAAGCTTCTCGTCCCGCCCTGGTGGTTCACGTATGCCACGTGGCACTGTCCAACTGAATCCGGACAAGGCACCCATGTAGCCTCGACATCCAATGGGAAAGGCAGCACCAAATCGCCCGCAATTCCAGGACATTGATCAAGAGACGAGACTCCTCCGGAGACCACCGTCCCTGGGCTGAGAGCAGCCCCAGGACTCCACCCCAGCCTGTCAGGCTGGCATCCGTCGTGATCACTGTCCAGTGAAGGTGGAGGAAGGACTTCCCCGACCAAAGAGCCGGGGACCGCAGCGAGGCTCTTACTTGGTGATCCATCCTATTCACCCGATCCAGGGAAGATGGAGACCTGTCCCATCTCAGGAGAATCTCCCGTTGCAGAACCCGGGTGTGGTACTGAGCGTAAGGGACCGTCTCGAAGGAGGCCACCATGAGGCCCAGGACCCGCATGCAAAACACGAGTGAAGCCCATTTCTGGGACAGCAGGGACAGAACCGCCGACTGAAGCGTCTGCCGCTTGGTTGGCGGAAGGAAAACCTTTGCCTGGGCTGCTACCAGGATCAGCCCCAGATATTCCAGGCGGTGAGACAGAAACAGAACCGACTTCGGGAGGTTGATCACCCATCCCAACTCCTGCAGAGTGTGCAGGGTGATCGTCACTCTGCTCGCAGGAGAAGGTCGTCCAGATACGCCACCACCGCAATGCCCCTCTGCCTCAGCAGAGCCAGAACCGGGGCCAGCAGTTTGGTGAAAACCCGAGGCGCCGATGCCAGGCCAAAACGGGAGGGCCACAAACTTGTAGTGATCCTCCCCAACTGCAAAGCGCAGGAAGCGCTGGTGCTGGGAGCAGATAGGAACATGCAGGTATGCATCTTTGATGTCCAGGGAGGCCAGGAAGTGCGCCCTGGTGCAGGTACCGAGTGGACCGACTCCATCCGAAACTGGCGGACCCGCACAAACTTGTTGAGGTCCTTCAAGTCCAGGATGGGACGAACCCCGTCCTTCTTTGGAACCACGAAAAGGTTGGAATAAAACCCTTGGGAAAGTTCCGCCCGTGTAACGGGAACAATCACCCCTTGACCCAGCAGGTCCTGCACAGCCCCGAACAGGGCCCGCAGCCTGCCCGCAGGCAGCTGCAGGTTGGAGGCAAAAAACCTGTCTGGGGGGCGGGAACGGAATTCTATGCTGTACCCCGAGGAGACCACCTTGAGCACCCAGCGGTCCGAGATGCGGGAGGACCACCTGTCTGCGAACCCCAGGAGATGTCGCCTCACCCGAACACCGGGCGGGGGCTACCCTTCATGCGGAGGAGACCTTGTCCTCTGGCTTGGTGTGCTTATGCAGCCAGGAACGCTTCTGTCCACCCGCGGGGGCCCTGGTGGGCTGTGAACCCTTGCCCGAGGAACGGAAGGGACGAAGTTAGAACAAAAAGGGATCTGACACAAGCTTCAGCCTTCCTGTCAGCTGGGTCATTAAAGGATGGTATGGCTTCCACCAGGATGGTGGTCGCCTTACTCAGGCGGGCCACAGGGGGATTAACCACGGGAGGTGATGCCCACTAGTTCAATAATCTATCCTCAAAGGGATAACGCACAGCGAAATGCTTCGGAACGGGGAGGGAGCTCTGGCGCCGAGCCCAGTCCCTATAAACAAACTTATCCAGAAAATCCACATACGGAAAGACCTTAGCCGCAGGGCCCGGTCTATGTGACCCGAAGGGGACGGGCACCCTCTGAGAGGGTCCCGCTGCTTCTTCCAGTTGCAGGGTCTCATGCACTGAGGTGATCAGAGCATCTACAAGAGCCTTCTCGTGTGCAGCAGCGGACACCTCAGACTCATCCCCGCAATCAGGGGCGTCTGGGATCCCAAAGTCCGACAGCTCAAGGGGGGTCCCCGCAATGGGGGATCCAAGTCCTCCCCCAAAGAAGGGGGGGCAAGGGACACTTTTTGGTGTCCCTGCGTTTCAATAGAGACTCTACCCGGGAGACGACTGTCTCCAGAACCGTGGACATGGCGTCTACAAGGGAAGGGGCCCCTGAGATGCTGGCTGCAGGCACAGAGAGGTCCGGTGGGGAAGCACCCACCTCGGCTGCCATACTGTCACCCACCCTGGCTGCCCCAGAAAAAAAGGGATTTTTTGTATAACTTACCGTAAAATCCTTTTCTCTTAGTTCACTGACAGACGCAGCCTTCTTATGACACATGGGTTATGCTCATCCTACTAGGAGTAGCCTAGGCAAAACAAACAAAAGTGTAGGTTGGCCCCTCCCAGGGGGCCGTCCTCACCTTAGCATATAATCCCCCTGCTCTGTACAGCACATCAGTTCGTAACAAGCCGTACAAAACCAACGCAGAGGGGTGGGTGCTGCGTCTGTCAGTGAACTCAGAGAAAAGGATTTTACGGTAAGTTATACAAAAAATCCCTTTTTCTCTTCCATTCACTGACAGACGCAGCCTTCTTATGACACATGGGGACGTCCCAAAGCTGTGCCAATCAAGAGGGGTGGGCAAATCATAACAACTGTACCCAACAGAAAAACGCCCTCTCAAGCGGCGCTAACCGCGCCTATACTGCCGCTTGCAACACCTTGCGGCCAAAATCAGGATCCGAGGATGCCGAAACATCAATTTTGTAAAACTTAGTAAACGTGTGCACTGAGGCCCAAGTAGCTGCCTTGCACACCTGAGACACCGAAGCCTGGTGTCTAATGCCCAGGAAGTACTAACTGCCCTGGTGGAATGAGCCACGAGTGGGAACGGGGGAACCTTACCCCGAATCTCATATGCATGAGTCACGGTCTTCCGTATCCAACGAGATACGGTAGCTGACGAGGCCGCCATACCTTTGCACAACCCTTCCGTCAGCAAAAATAAAGAATCAGACTTCCGAAAGGAAGCTGTAGAACTTAAATACACCCGCAAGGCCCTCACCACATCCAAAGAATGCAGCTCAACTTCTTTGGGATGTGACGGGTGCGGGCACAATGAGGGGAGAACAGTATCCTCATTTAAATGAAAGGAAGCAACCACCTTCGGAAGAGACGAAGGGGAAGGCTGCAGAACTGCCTTGTCCTCATGGAGGACCAAGTAAGTGACCTGCAGGATAATGCAGCTAACTCCGACACCTGCCTGGCGGATGTGATAGCCACCAAAAAGGCCACTTTCTGTGACAACAACTGTAAGGGAATGTCCCTAATTATTTCATATGGTGGCTTCTGCAACACAGAAAGCACCAGATTCAAATCCCACAGTGCCAAAGGCGACCGTATCCGAGGAGCCACATGACGTACCCCCTGTACAAATGTACGGATCAATGAATGAGATGCCAAGGGCCGTTGAAAAAGAACCGCCAGGGCCGAACTGTGCCCTTTAAGCGTATTTAACGCCAGGTTCTTGTCCAGTCCTTGCTGTAAAAATGACAGTACTCTGGATACTCTATAAGAGCGGGCGTTCCAACCCCCTGCCTCGCACCAGGTAATATAGGCCTTCCAGGTCCTATGATAATTCTTACGTGAGGAACTCTTGCATGCTTTTATCATAGTAGGGATTACGGAGTCAGAGACACCCCTCTCCCTCAATACCTGGTTAGAGGAGGAAAAATGTACAGCAACCGATACTGACCCCGAGGCCTGTGAAGCACTGCCCCCCGAAGGATCAGTGCTTCTTGTTCCGCCCTAATGGTTTACCTACGCCACCTCCGTGGCATTGACCGACTGAACCAGAACTGGGCGGCGCAGCCTCTCTGTCCAACAGGACAGGTAAAGCCTGCTCGCTCTGAGTTCCGGTACCTACATCGACCAATTGAGGGGAGGACCACTTCTCCCCCCCTTTAGGGCCGGAACCTGAATCCCCCAAACCAAGGGTTCCCGGGACTGACACTCCGACTTGATCGGCCTGTCCAGGGATAGAGGAGATTTGTCCTCTTGCGACAACATTGCCTCTCGCAGGAGCCGAGTGTTCTGGGCATAAGGTATCGCTTCGCAAGTCGACACCCTGAGCCCCAACACCCGCATACAGAACCGTAAGGAGAACCACTGGCGCGATCACAGGGTTCGCCCAGCCTGAAGCGTTAGACGCTTGCTCGGTGTTAGGAACACCCCTGTCTTTACCATGTCCGGAAACAGACCTAGGTACTCCAGCCGGCAAGCCAGCGTTAATGACTTCTGACTGCTGAGCGCCTGACTGGCGCCTAGAAGCGCCCTCCGACGCTCCTGCGGGAGCCTCAAGTTTGAGGGGAAGGACTTTTCTGGGGGCAGAGCTTGCAACCCCCAGAAACCGGCCCCCCACCCGTGAGGCGGGTGGGGGCAACCCATCATGCGGAGGCAGCCGCTGGGCCGGGTGCCCGAAAAAACTTCTTCTGACCAGAAGAGACAGGACCCTGCCTACGACGACGATCTCTTCGCTTCGGCTCTGGAAGGAAAGTACTCTTCCCTCCCGTGAAATCCTTAATAATTTTATCCAACTGTGGGCCAAACAGACGCCCTCCCTGAAAGGGCAGGTCTGCCAGAGCTTTCTTTGAAGCCTGGTAGCCCAACCAAGAGCGGAGCCACAGCACCCGCCTGATAACAATTGAACAAACAGACATTTTTGACAATATGGGGAGAAGATCCAAAGCAGCATGGCATATGTTTCGGAGACCCTCTTCCAAATGTTGCACTCGCTGTACTTCAGCCTGTGCACATTCACCAAACAAACTAGTCCGCAGCACGGCAGCGTGCTCACGAAGAGACTGTGCCGCCATAGCAGTTGCTAGCGCTGGCCGCATGGCTGACCCAGCCAACAAGAATAGTGCTTAGACATTGTCTCTGTGCGGCGATTGGCCGCCTCTTTAAAGGATGGCGACCCCTCCAAGGGGATGGTGGTTGCCTTATTCACATGAGCCACGGCAGGGTCCACCACCGGGGAAGCCCATCTCTTAGTAAAGCTTTCCTCAAAGGGGTAGTGAACAGCAAAGCTTTTAGGCAAAGCCAAGGAACTTGGTGGCTTACGCCATTCCTTGAACACTGCCTGTTCAAACACCTGATCATAAGGGTAAGCCCTAGAGGACCTAGGGGGTCTAAGCGGTCCACAAACATATGCGGACTCATGCGACTCCCCTGTTTGGACCAGTCGCATAGAGTCGCGAATATCAGTGATCAGTGCTTCCACTATCGCTTTCTGATCCTCTTCGCCTTCTGAGGGCGGCTCACCCTCTGAAAGATCCACAGGTGTGACCACTGAAGCGCTTTCTAGATCTGAATCCTCCCCTGAGGAAAGAGGGGGGGTGGGCGCTTCTGGGGGCCCCTCGGAACGGGCACCCCTGCCCGGGGGAGGAACTCCCCAAACACCGCCCTCAGCTGTTCCAAGGACACAAATGCTCCTGGGGTGGACTGTAGATCTGCAGGTACCCCTGCCATAGAATTGCCGGCCTCTGACATCTCAGCCCGGCACCCCCGCTGTGTAACCACCACCTCTACCCCACAAATCAGCCAGGGAGACCCGGGCGGATTACACCCACCGCTACCAGCACCCAGGAAGCACCAGCTATACTTGCTGTTTGATGCCTCAGCACTCCAACCGAAGAGCAATGCCCACGAACTGCTGCACATCAGGAGCTTGTTACTGTGTGTCAGCCATGCTGTCCAAGCAAAAACCGGAAGCCCACACCCATTTTTAAGTACTTCCTGCACAAGGACTGCAGTTCTCCCAATCGACCACTGGAGGCCGCCAGAGAGCAGGCTGGAAACCACATGGTTTTCAAACAATTGACGCTGCCATTACACACGTGCGGTCGGCCACGAATGAGCGGTGCTCCAAAATCCAATGGCGACGACCCACCTAACACATTGCTCCGGACGGTCGGTGCAGATTCGAACGGTTAGTGCAAAGGTGCCTGCGGGGGATTGGGGGGAAGGCCTCTAACAGACCCCCACCGGCTGACCACCACAGAGCTGCCCAGGTGCCCACTCTCCATGCCTCTAGGGCGGAAGAGGGGTTCACTCACCAATCCGACGGGCGCAGCGGGTAGCCACCCGGAGCAGACCTACCTCCCCGCAAGAAGGCATGCTGCTGGCCAGGCCACTGGACAGGCGAACCAGTCACTGGGCTCTAGTGGGTTTTAGCCACTGGCCGCCCACACGAAACGGGCGCTATGCGGTGGGCCCCCCTAAGGGGGTTCGCATAGTGTTGGCCGGACTGGGGAAAGATTAGGATTCGAGATATCCTCTATACCACTAGCCAGCTTCTTGATAGCACTCCTCCTTAGATGAATCTTCAGGAGACCGCTGCTCCCATAGGGAACCAGGTCTACTCCTTGCACTAGGCAAATAAAAACTGCTGTGCTGTACAGAGCAGGGGGATTATATGCTAAGGTGAGGGGCCAACCTACACTTTTGTTTGTTTTGCCTAGGCTACTCCTAGTAGGATGAGCATAACCCATGTGTCATAAGAAGGCTGCATCTGTCGGTGAACGGAAGAGAAATGAGGCCTATTGCCAGGAGACCACTGCACCCCCCACAGCTGCACAAGGCTTGTCACAGGGGGCACCCCAGGGGGACTCACCACCCGACCAGAGAGGAGCCGCTTGCTGCTGCTGTCCACCGCTGTCGCTGCCTTCACCGCTCCTGCTGCCCACACTGCCACTGTGCCCAGAGCCGCCGCCACCAGGGAGATCTGCGCCGCGCTGGGGGGCTAAATCGGCACCAGAAACGGCCAGGACTGCCCCTCAGCACACACAGGCCTTCCACGTGTAGAAAACCACAGGAAAATGGCCGCCGATGCACACTAGAGGCCAAAACCTCGTGTAATAGCGCTGCGGCTACACCAAAATGGCCACCGAACGATCCCCTGCATGTAAATGCGGCCAGCTACAAGAAAATGGCGGCCGGGCGCTGGCAAAATGTCCGCAGACGATCCCGACCGCTGAGCACAAGGCAAGAGGGAGCAGGGGGTGAGGCGGAGGGGGACCAGCTAGGGCCTATATGCCCATTACGCCCTGGGAGCCCCGGTGAGGGGGAGGGTGGTGCGACAGCGGGGTACGGGAGGGGTGGGGGAGGGGCACGAGCGAGGAAGAGGGGGAAGACCACCCACTACGCTCACCCCGGAGACCCGCCAGCTCCCCCGGGCCCCCGAAGGGGAGGGGGGATGTACTTACCCCATCTAGTCGGGCGGTGCGGGTGATCCCACCCGATACAGCTTACACTCTTCCGGCTAGGCCGGAGGGAGCTGTCGGCCCTGGGTGCACAGCGTGCAATGGCGGGACGTTTAACCTGCAGGGCCACCCTGTCCGGTCGGGGCTTGTCGCGGTCGACCCAGCGTGAAGCATCCATTCTAACGCGTGATGGCCGGCTGGGGAGACTACCTGGATCCAAGAACCAGCCTGTCACCCAGCACGGCTGCTTGATTGTAGTCTTCATCTGTGAGCCTGTCCCAGGACAGCCAAAGTGGACCAGAGAGGTTCCACAGATCCCAACAGGAAGCCTAGATCGAACTCCTTGCACTAGGCAGAAAAAACTGAGCTAGCAGGAGCTGGGTGTGGGGTTATCTGCCAGTGGGGACTGCCCCCTGGGAGGGGCTGTGTCTGTTACTGTTCTTTTTTGCTGTTAGAACTGCCTGTTCTGTCTAGTAAACTCCTGAAGAGGGCAGTATAACCCACTTAGTACTAAAAGTCGCTGTGCCTGTCGACGAACAAAAGAGAAAAAACTGTAAGGGCTTCCCACAAAATTTATTGACACAACGGCTACACAATGGAGAATCTGCCTTTAGGAGGGATGAGGAAGTGTTGGCGATGAAGTGGAGGGACTAGAAAGACGTTCACATCCTCTCTACCATCCACAATGACACCTTGGTGGAGGTTCAGAGAAGACGTGGCCCCGTTGTAAAGTCTGAATGTGTCCAAGACTATAATTTGTTCATGGGGGGGGGGGGTGGATTTAAATGACCAAATGTTACAGCCCTACGTGTCAAACAGAAAGTCCCGTTATTGGTATAAGTTGCGTTTGAACATTTTCATATGGCCATGTACAATTCGTTCGTAGGTTACCAAAAGTCAATTGAAAGCCAGCCCATCACTTACCTCAAAGATATTTAAGAGATCTTCACTGCCCTCATTTACCAACAAGGACCCTCTCCAGGAAGTATTCGCTCTGATAGCGTGAGTCGATTTCATTAACAAAATTTTCCCTACAACATCCCCCCCACAGAATCCAGAAGAGGATGCCAGAGGAAATGTCGTGTATGCAGCAGAAGAGGAATTAGAAGAGATACGAGTTTCAATTGCCCCCAATGTCCCTCCCAACCTGGCCTGTGCAGCGGAGATTGTTTCAGAATTTATCACACATCTGTCAGATATTAGTTCCTCTTATTTTTAAGATTGTCACTTCCCCGTTTCAACCTGTGTGGATCATTTGCATGCTACCACGTTTTTACCTTCCTTTGCCTTAGCTGACCCTGACCTGTTTAACGACAATGTCTTTGCCTTCCGTTTTAAACCATGTTTCCGACTACCATGTGCACCGACCTCAGCCTGTTTACTGACGATGCCTTTGCCTGCTACTTTAAACCACGTTTCTGACTTCCACGTGTACCGACCTCGGCCTGTTAATTGACCAGGTCTTTTGCCTGCCACTTGGACTGATCTTTTGCCCTTCTACTTTAGTACACAGGGGTCTCGCATATGTAAGGGGCTCCAGAAAAGCATTCTGAGTAGAGAAAACCAGTTTTTGGTTTTGTGTGTTCCCAGGACAGGGTCTGGTTTCCTGGAGGCTTCAAAGAGATTTGGGTGGTAGAAGTCTCTACCCCTGTCCCCCTGGCCCTAAGCTTGATGGGCCTTCCTGCTGCCTGGACCAATAGTTTGGCTGTGCTGACAATATTGCCGCTTGTAATGACCCAGGACTTTCTGGACCATGTTTCTTTCTGCTGCCTGGACCAATACTTTGGCTGTGCTGACCATATTGCTGCCTGTAATGACCCAGGACTTTATGGACCATGTTTCTTCCGGCTGCCTGGACTAATACTTTAGCGGTGTTGACCATATCTCTGCCTGCTGCCTCTACTGATTATGGACAGTATTTCTGCCTGGACATCTCTGCCTGCTACCTGGACCAATGCTTTGGCTGTGCTGACAGTATCTCTGCCTGTACTAACTATGGACAGTATTCCTGCCTGCTGCCTGGACCAATGCACTACTAAAACCACAGGTAATCTTTTGATATTTGGTATGTACATGCTATGTATTAGAAATATGAAGGGCCTTCAAAAATGTGATCGGTAGTTAGGAAATTATGTGTAATTTATGCTCCTAGAACGCTTGAAGGTGCTAATTCAATATTGGGCCTCTGTATGTGGCCAAGCTGTGTAAAAGTCTCACACATGTGGTATCACCATACTCAGGAGTAGCAGAATGTATTTTGGGGTGTAATTTTTGTTATGTACATGCTATGTGATAGAAATATCTTATGAATGAACAACTGTGTAAGAAAAATGCATTTTCATTTTTTTTCCACATTTTCAAAAAACTTCTGAAAGAAAATGAACCATTCAGAAGACACATTATGCCTCAAAGATTATACGTTGGGGTGTTTGTTTCCTAAATGGGGTCATTTTGTTGGTAATTCCATTGTCCTGGTGCTCCAGAGCCTTCAAAAGTGTAATAAGTGGTTGAGAAATGAGATGTGCAATTTATGCTTGTAGAACGCCTGAAAGTGCTACATTATACATGTTGGGTCTCTGTATGTGGCCAGGATGTGAAAATGTCCCACATATGTGGTATCGTCATAGTCAGGAAGAGTAGTAGAATTTGTTTTGGGGTGTGATCTGTGGTATGCAATGACAATTTGGTGAAAAAAAATCTTAATTTTGCAAAGAAAAAAAACTCGCCATGCCTCTTACTAAATACCTTGAAATGTCTACTTTCCAAAAAGGGGTCATTTGGGGGGTATTTGTACTTTCCTGGCTTGTTAGGGTCTCAAGAAATGAGATAGGACGTCAGTACATCAGGTGTGATCAGATGTGATCATTTTTCAGTGATTTGCACCATAGCTTGTAGACTCTATAACTTTCACACAGATTAAATAATATCCACTAATTTGGGTTATTTTTACCAAAGATATGTAGCAATATACATTTTGGCCCAAATTTATATAGAAAAATAACTTTTTGCTCAATTTTACAGTAGAAACTAAAAAAAAAAAGTGGTTTTTTTTTCAAAATTGACGCTCTTTTTTTAGCTTATATTGCAACAATTAAAAAACCCAGTGGTGATTAAATACCACCAAAAGAAAGCTCTATTTATGAGAAAAAAAATAATAAAAATTTTGTTTGGATACAGTGTAGCATGTCTGAGTGATTGTCATTCAAAATGTGAGAGCACTGAAAGCTGAAAATTGGTCTGGGTGGGAAGTGGTATAAGTGTCTGGTATTGAAGTGCTTAAGGGAACACTTCCTGCTTTTCCAGAATGAAGAGCATGGTGCCGGAGTGGATAGTTGACCAAGTGCTGTCACATATACTGTTTAACTTACATAGTTACATAGTTACATAGTCAGTGAGGTTGAAAAAAGACACAAGTCCATCAAGTCCAACCTATGTGTGTGGTTTTATGTCAGTATTACATTGTGTATCCCCCAATGTTGTGGTCCCTTAGGTGTGCATCTAATATTTTTTTGAAATTATCTATACTCCCAGCAGAAACCACTGTTTGTGGAAGAGAATTCCACATTCTCACTGCTCTTACCGTAAAGAAACCCCTACGCATCTTAAGGTTAAATGGCCTTTCCTCCCTTCTCAGTGAATGGCCGCGTGTCTTTGTGTATTCCCTTGTGCTAAATAGTTTTGTCCCTATAGTGGGGTCACCAGTACAGTATTTTTACACTGAAATCATATCCCCTCTCAAGCGTCTTTTCTCCAGAGAAAATAAGTTCAGTGCTTGTAATCTTTCCTCATAACTTAGGTCCTCTAATCCCTTAATCAGCTTTGTGGCCCTTCTCTGTACCCTTTCCAATACCAGGACATCCTGGTATTGGAAAGGGTACAGAGGACTGGTGCCCAGAACTGGATGGCATACTCCAAGTGCGGCCTCACCAGAGACTTGTAGAGTGGGAGAATTATTGATTTATCCCTGAAGTTAATCCCTTTCTTGATGCATGCCAACACTTTGTTAGCTTTGTTTGCAGCAGCTTGGCATTGCATGCCACTGCTGAGCCTGTTCTCTACTAGGACCCCTAGGTCTTTTTCCATCCTAGATTCCCCCAGAGGTTCTCCCCCTAGTGAGTAGTTTGCGTTCATGTTCTTGGTACCCCAAATGCATTATCTTACATTTTTCTACGTTAAATCTCATCTGCCACCTGTCTGCCCACCCCATTCATTTATTCAGATTTTCTTGCAAGGTTTCCACATCCTGTGGAGAATTTATTGCCCTGCTTAGCTTGGTATCATCCGCAAATATTGAGATTGAGCTGGTCACCCCGTTCTCCAAATCATTTATGAATAAATTGAATAGGATTGGTCCCGGGACAGAACCCTGGGGAACCCCACTTTCTACACTAGACCATTCTGAGTACTCCCTATTTATCACCACCCTCTGGACTCGCCCCTGTAGCCAGTTTTCAATCCAGGTACTCACCCTTTGATCCATGTTAAGGGACCTTAGTTTGTACAGTAAATGTTTATGGGGAACTGTATCAAATGCCTTTGCAAAATCCAGGTACACCACGTCTACAGGCCTTCATCTAGATGGCCGAACTCAGGAAGTTAAAACACACAGGAATCTTAGGCAGCATAGGGGGCAACAGGGAAACATCGGAAAGGTAATTATGGGTTGCTTAACCACTTCCCGACCAGCGCCGTAAATAGGCGGCGGCTGGTTTTGAGTGGTTGTACCGGGATATAGCCTGCAGCTACAGGCTATATCCCAGTATCGTTTTTTTAGAGTGGACAGCCGGCTATCTGGGGATAATGACCGATCCGGACATCCCCCCCTCCTCCCGCCACTCTTCTCCGGCCTCCCGTCCCACCGGAAAACCAGAGCGACGATCCGGCGCCTCCGCCGGCTAGAAGGAGACCTGTCAGAAGCCGGAATTGGCTCCGATCGGGTCTCCTTCGGCAAATTACGGAAGCAACGTCATAACGCCACTTCCAGTTTACTTGGTGGCTAACGGCACCAATTTTAAAAAAATTACAGTATTCAGAATCGCCGGTTTTGGCGATCTGAATACTGTGAAGTGCAAAGGAGGGATGTGGGGTCTTTTAGACCCCCCAGCCCTCCAAAAAGTGTACCTGTCACCATATATTACTATCGCAAGGGATGTTTACATTCCTTGTGATAGCAATAAAAGTGATCAGATTTTTTTTTTTAAAGGAACAGTGTTAAAAATAAATAAATAAAAATGTAAATCGCCACCGTCCCCGCGAGCTTGCGCAGCAAAGAAAACGCATACATAAGTCGCGCCCGCATATGAAAACGATGTTCAAACCACACATGTGAGGTATCGCCACGATCGCCAGAGTGTGAGCAATAATTCTAGCAAAAGACCTCCTCTGCACCTCTAGCCTGGTAACCGTTAAAATTTTTAAAGCGTCCCCTATGTAAATTTTTAAGTACCAGACTTTGTCGCCATTCCGCAAGTGCGCGCAATTTTCAACCGTGTCATGTATGGTATCTATTTACTCGGTGTAACATCCTCTTTCACAATATACAAAAAAATGGGCTAACTTTACTGTTGTCTTATTTTTTAACTCAAAAAAGTGAAATTTTTCCAAAAAAATCGCGCTTGAAAGACCGCTGCGCAAATACCGTGTGACAAAAAGTATTGCAACAATCGCCATTTTATTCTCTAGGGTGTTTGGAAAAAAATGTATAATGTTTGGGGGTTCTAAGTAATTTTCTAGCAAAAAAAACCCAGTTTTTAGCTTGTAACCAACAAATGTAAGAAAGGGCCCCGGTTGGTAAGTGGTTAAAGTTTAAGTGCACCCTAAAACTAAAATCCCTGGAAGTACAGACAACCACGATCTAACACTAACCTATCTAGCCCTGTAAAGAAGAAATCAGCATATATACAGTACCTTTTTTGAAGCCAATCCGATCTCCAGCGGTGGAAGTTCTGCAGGGGACATGGCTGACAACGGCTGTGAAATGAATGGGAAGTGATGTCACCCATAGACTTACTATGGGGCTTCCGTAGTCGGATGTGTCCTCTGCACCCACCTCCACAGCAAAGCCGCAGATGAAAGCTCAGCGAGGGATCAGGTCAGAGCGGCTTCAAAAAAGGTATGTATGCTGATTTCTTCTTTACAGGGCTAGGTAGGTTATTGTTAAGATTGAGGATGCCTGTAGATGCAGGGATTTTAGTGTTAGCATGGACTTCTACTTTAAGGCAGCCACAGATGGAGCGATTTTCTTTTCTGCAACCTGTCACTCAATTCCTCCATCAACACAGTCAGTGATGATGGGGGAATCCCTCCTCCAGAGCTACTGTGTTCTCCTGGCGGGAGGGAGGGGGAGCTGGCAATAAACGTTGATCGATTGATACAATCAGCTTGCCCATACATGATTCAAATCTCGGCCAGTTCCTGCTAAATTGACAAGATTCAAACTATCTATGGCCGGCTTTAGAGTCCTTCCTGTAAGACATATACATCTCTATTTATAGTAATTCCTGCTGCGGTGTTGTGTGGATGGGGAGAAACATAAAGAAGTCACCAAACTACCCATTTTTACTATTTGGTTAAGCTTTTTCTGGATATGCTATGAGTGGCAATAGAACTAGGATATCTAAACACGAAAACAAAAAATAACTAATTGCAGTTCACCAGTCCCTAGATGTGGTGGCTACATACATTTTCCCTTTTTAAGTTCAGACCCTTTTTAGCAAACACAGAAAAATAACTGTTGATCTTGCCAAAGATGCATTATTTTTGTCACTTCCTGTAGAACTTCCATGGAGAGGGTATTGCTCAGCATCAGTGGCAGCCCAGCCATTAGGGGCACACCACCCCCCCATACATGCTTCCAGCCCCTGGATCTACATACAGGGACCCGGACCATGGATTCCAAGGGGATTGTGTTTTTTTGAAGCCTGTAATTAGAGCCAGAGGCTCGAATAGGCTTCAAAAAAGGGTGGGCTCTGGGTGCAGAGCACTGCGCCCAAACCCCACCCAGTTGTGTGACAATAGCGAATGAATATTCACTATTTTCACACTAAATCTCCTCCCTGCCAATCAGGAAGTGGGTCGTGAGCCATTTCCCGGTTGGCCAAAAGGAGAAGCAACCTTATTGGCCAAGGGGGAGGAGGAGGAAGGAGATGCATGGAAGGGAAGGCCGACCCAGTAGCCGCCACGATAGCTCACTCGCAACAGCTCCTCTCCCCGGCTCGGACAGGGGAGGGAGGAGGACAGGAGATTGGAGTCATCACGGGCAGGCAGGACACCTGCCTCCTAAGGCAAGGCTAGGGACAAGTGAGCAGAGTGTACAACACAACTTCCAGGGGCAGGGTACTGCTCAGTGTGCAGGGTTTATAGGGACAGGTAAACAGAGTGCACAGCACAACTTCCAGGGTGAAGGAATCACAAAGTACAGGGCACAGCAACGTGTGGAAAAACATTGCTCAGGCAAAGATGTCTGATCTGAGCACAGCTTAAAAGAGAAGTATGGCCAAAGCTTTTTAGCAATATTTCTCTTGTTAGTCACAGAAGTGCACTTACTTGTGCAATCCTGTGACTCATAGTCGGCTGATAGTGGATTATAGCCTGCTATCAGCTGACATGGCAGAGCAGCTTCGGGCTCTTTCCAGATTGTGACAATATTGTTGGGATCCACCTAACTGACTGACAGCTGGCACTAGCTGCACCTGCCCTTTCTCTAGCCCTGCATTCTAGTGAGCAGCCAGAGCTCTCCAGTCCTGCTTTCTAGTGAGCAGACCAAGAACTGAGTGATTAGCGGTCATGTGATCACCCATTTCTTGGGCTTAGGGCCAATGTAGGATGGATGCTGCAGCATAGAGAAGACTATGTGTTTTTGTTAAACACCCCAAACTTCTACTTTAAATAGAGACTCTGATTGCCAGACTAGGTGGATACTGGTCCTATATCAGACAGCTGGAATAAGACAGTGCCTAAAGCCAGTCATACATGGACCCGAAATTTGGCCAATTCAGCAGGGACCAACGGAATTTCGATCCATGTATGGTCAGGCTGACTGCATCCAAGTCGATTGTGTGTTCTGCCAGCCAGGAAGGCTTCTGCCCCCCCACCCCTCCTCCCACCAGCATTCCCCCGTCAACACTGACCCATGGCAGAAGTAAAGACATTCAAATAAATGTATGGACTGCTTAGGGCTACCAGACCAGAACAAGCAAGTGAGAACAAACTTTTAGTTTATGGGGCCACAGGTTAAGCTTTGCAGCCATAGCAAGATAGGAGCACCTGTCTGTGGGACTATAACCAACAGATCAACTGAAAAGAGAAGACAAATGCAACTACCTCATCTAAGGACTAGTACAGTAGGTTGCAGTCTATTAGATTTCTGTTTTTGGGTTTATATACACTTTAATGTTAGTGCTAGAATCCACTCCTGTAATCCTAGGGGCTCCAACTTATCCAATAATAGCTGGTAAATAAAACATGTAGAGAGATGAGGACACACAGAAAGTGTGAAGAGGAATAAAGATTTTTTTAAGATTTAATAACAAAATGAGGAATACATGGCATATACAGTATGCTAAAGGAAGGAGATGAGAAATAAAAATAAGCTTGTGCTGTATTACATCAGTAATTGTATTGGTGGGGAAATGATATTAACATTTAGAACAGGAAAATGCAACTCTAAAAAGCAGGAAGAAATCGTGTATAGATTTTGTTAATCTAAGCAAAAAATTATCTATAAAGCAATATGCATCTTAGTAATGATTTTTGGGGGATTACAAAATAAATCTAAAAATCCATTTAGCAGTCTTGAAGATGATAGATAATTTCATGCTTATCTTTTTAAAGTGAACCTGTCATAGAAAATGACATAACTATTAAAGCCTCATATGCTCTGACATTTCAAAACCCACATCAGTTGTAGACTAATTCTACAGCATTATCCAAAGTGCACTCTGGTATAAGAACTTGAATGTCATAATTTTGAGACAGTTAGTAGTCTGCTGCATATTCTAGGAAATGTTAGCGAAACCAATAATGTCTAAGTAGCTTAATGAACATGTTTCACTTTCCTTAAATGAGTTGTTAACATTCTCTTAGTATCATTAATGTACATACATTGGAAAAATCTAAATATGGCTAACATTTTAGAGCTGTAAAACTTCAACCAAAACATTATTTATTATATTCTGTATCTATTAGTAACTGGTCCTTTCTTGAGGTTTTGCTGCAATGTCCCTGTTGGGGAAGTCCCCCTCACTTTCTAACCCAGAGACACCCAGGACATTACTATATGGTTGAGGATGTCTCCTTCCTTGAGCCTTAGAAATTTTTAAAAATGTAGGGAATGCTTCATGCCACCTATATCCATGCACAGGGGAGTTTGAATACCAATTTTTCTCTTTATTGGAAATATGTCATTTATAATAGACTTACTCCTCCAATCCAATCGATCCCATCATATAGTTAAAGGCCTTAATGACCTCTCAAAGGGGTACATGTGGAGAGAAAGCTATAAATGCCCCTCTTGGTGTAATAAAATCACCACTTAATTGAAAGATAGGTGACCGTACAAAATAGTAGAACCGGCAATACAGATAAAATTCCAGTAATAACAACTGCAATAGGTGCACGGTCCTCAATCGACACGTTTCATCTGCATAGACATCGTCTGGGGTATGGGGGCCGTGCGCCTCCACCGCAGTATAAATAGACAAATCCCCCAAAAATGGCCAATTAGTTCAGGGTCGGATGTTAGGTCAGGACTTCCGCCCACATGGTGTCGGCGTGCCCTCCAAGCCTCACTCTGGATAGCAAGCCTCCAGGACATGCCCCACAATGCACAAAAGTCAACAGCTCAAGTCCGATGAGGATCCGCCCATACAGGAAATACGTCTCTGGATGCGGACCGGAAATAGTCACAATGCGTCCATCCGCCCCACAGGCAGAAACCACTTCACCAGCACGACCCGGAAGGGCACATATGGAACTGGAAGAAGACGCGGACAATGCCTACAGGGCAAGCACACCACTTGAAGTGACATCCGGAGCATAGCCGCGAACCGGAAGCAAAAAGAACCGGAAGATAAACAAAAAGACTCAGGCATACTCCGGTATCAACCGGAATAGTTCCGTCGTTCTATATGGACGGGTCAGGACCACTCACATCAATTAGAACAACAATTTAGAATTAAATCTTGAATGTTTTTACACTCCACTCATTTAAGGTTACATAAACCTGTGTTCAGCACATCTACCAGGCTCAATATAAAGCAAAGAAATGAGCTAGACACCACACCAATGCCAATCCATAAGTAACAATACTATCAGTCATATATGATAAACTGAAACAGTGATACAATCATCATATAAGTGCTCCAGGGTTAGTGATAAACATCATCCTAAATCATACCCATCAAAACAAACATATGAGCATTTCCTACTAATCAAATGTGTAAAAAAATTAATCAAGCACCTTCAGTATCAGTTTGGCTGAAGAAGGGCTGAGAGGGGCCTTAGGGCTCGTTTACACTTGCTTCAAAATAGGGCATCAGACAGGCGTTGTTAAAGCTCCCTTAATGCCAGTCAAAGCCTATGTCACTAAATAAAATGGTTGGCTTACAGGCCTGTTTACACCTTGCGTTGGCTTAGCTGCGCTTCAGCTTCGCGTCAAAAATGATACCCCATGTAGCTTTAGCCAGGCTTCAAACCCTCTCCAAGGCCTCCATAGAAGTCTATGACAAAGCTTGTTTGAAGCTCGCTTGAAGCACCTGTCGCTTTTCAGAGGCTGTAATTCAGCTTTAGCTTCACTTTGTTTTGGAGAAGTTGCAAGTGTGAGATATCAACAAACACACAGGGCATTTACCAAGCTTCAACAAGGCTTCAAAAGTGCAACCTTGAAGCCTCGTCGAAGCCTGGTTGAAGCCTCACTGAAGCCTCTTCGAATCACCGCCGAAGCCTCAAAAACACATCATGAAAGCTTGTTGAAGCTGTATGAGTTTTAATGAGCGTTGGAGCCGAAGCAAGTGTAAACTAGCCCTTAGAGAGAAATTCCTTAAGAAATGGTTTTATTGGCACAAATGAATATACTCAGAGGAGTAGGAGTCTATGGTACGTTAACTTTGGCCCCATGCCTTGGCATCTGTGGGGGGCTCTGGAGTAAAGAGAGAGTGTGTCCCCTGCCCTTTCATCCTCCTTATACTTTTCTTATTTGCTTTCCCACTCCCCCCCCCCCACACTTCCTTTTTTTCCTTTTCTTTCTTTCATCTAATTTTCCTTTTCTTATGCTTCTCCTCTTTCCTCTCTGTTCTCTGTGTTCTGGACCTTAAAGAAAAAAGACAAATCAGGGTTCAGAGCTCCCACCAGTTTTCTGGGGTACTTATGTTTTCTTTCTTTTCACGGATTCCACTTGCCTTTATTGCTATGTTGTTGACCCTATGTGCGTCCCCAGGCAATGCTGTCTTGGTTATTACTTTATTGTAAGCTTTTCTTTTTGTACAAGAAAAACAATAAAGTGAATAATCAGCACCAAAAATTATATATATAGAGCAGCAATGCAAACAGAGAATCCACAAACTCCACCAAAAAATCTTGGAAAAAAAAGTGCAGCGCTCAAAAAATTAAATCAAACTATGCATAAGGTACTGAAAAAGTGCCACTGAAAAAGACGGCCATCAGAAGGTCCAGTTCCATTCATCATAATTTCATGCGTGTTTTGTTGTCCTCTTAAGTGAGGCGGCAACTGGATCTGGTGAGTTGCCACTTTGACCTTTCCGTGTACATTTCAGTTTTAAGAAACGTTACATACAGAATTTGGACACTTTCTCTGGAACTCACTATTTATACACTTGAGAACTTTGGACTATATAGATACCATGGCACTTTTTCAGTACCTTATGTATACAGTCAGGTCCATAAATATTGGGACATTGACACAATTCTAATCTTTTTGGCTCTATACACCACCACAATGGATTTGAAATGAAATTAACAAGATCTGCTTTAACTACAGACTTTCAGCCTTAATTTGAGGGTATTTACATCCAAACCAGGTGAACAGTGTAGGAATTACAACAGTTTGTATATGTGCCTCCCTCTTTTTAAGGGACCAAAAGTAATGGGACAGATTAACAATCATAAATCAAACTTTAACTTTTTAATGCTTGGTTGCAAATCCTGTGCAGTCAATTACAGCCTCAAGTCTGGAATGCATAGACATCACCAGACGCTGGGTTTCATCCCTGGCGATGCTCTGCCAGGCCTCTACTGCAACTGTCTTCAGTTCCTCCTTGTTCTTGGGGCATTTTCCCTTCAGTTTTGTCTTCAGCAAGTGAAATGCATGCTCAATCGGATTCTGGTCAGGTTATTGACTTGGCCATTGCATAACATTCCACTTCTTTCCCTTAAACTCTTTGGTTGCTTTCGCAGTATGACTTGACTTCCATCTTGACTTCCGGAGTCGGATGGTCAGAGGCGGTGCGGACAGCGCTGCGTCTTCTGTTCAACATGGAGCCGGACGGAGGAGAACCCACACAGCCAGCAGGTATGGAACAGCCAGCGACTGAAGCCTCCAGCTCAGCTATCCTGGCGGTCATAGAGACCAGCACATCTATCCTCATGAGCAGAATAGACTCCCTAGCCTTAGAGTGCGACCTTATTAGACAAGATCTTGATAAATTCAGGGGCCAAGTTACTGCAACAAAGAGCCGCATCTCAGACGTGGAAGATACTGCAGCCACCACCTCTTAGCACGTTATAGAATTACAACGTACTGTTAAAATATTGATGGCGCGGTCTGAGGATGCTGAAAATAGACTGCGGCGTAATAATGTGCGAGTGGTGGGGCTCCCGGAGGGCTCGGAGGGCCCAGACTCCACTGGCTTTGCTGAGAAATTCTTCAAAGGCATCCTAACTTTGCAGCAAGTCTCCTCTGCCTATATTGTGGAGCGTGCCCATAGGGTCACAATAGGCCCCAGACCACAGGGAGCACCGCCTAGACCGTTCCTGGTTCGCTTCTTGAATTACCAGGATAGAGAAATCATCCTGGCTGAAGCTAGGAAAAAGCTTTGAAAACACTGCCCTGCATTTTTTTCCTGACTTCTCCCCGGGGCTGCAGAGATGTCGCCGCTCATTCGTGGAGGTACGCAAAAGGCTGCGGGAGAAGGGGCTCAATTATGGTATGCTGTACCCCACTAAGCTCCGTGTTGAATATCGGGGCTCCGTGAAATTCTTTGAAGTTCCCTCGGATGTTTTGGATTGGCTGGAGACCCTGGATTCATTTTCTTTAGTGGGGGGTAAGGGTCGAAGGCCTCCTGCTAATAACCTTACATTGGATGAGCTGAATATAACCTTTGCTTTCATTCCTGCAGCAGTTCAGGTTTTCTTCAATGCTTCTTTCAGAACAATCGACTGGTATGTCTTATTACTGCGGGTTCTTTATCCTGTTTATATATTGTTCAACATCTTATCCTCAGTATATTCATTTTCAACATTTATGGATAACTCATGTGCATTATCTGAGTACTTGCATGGGATTCAGAGGCTCTCTAGAACAGTATTTTTTTCTCTTTTTCTGGTTGTTTGAGAAATGCACCAGTTGACAGACTGGACCGCCTAATTTCACTTTTTCCCCATCCTATTTTTCTACTCTTGGAGTATATGGAGTGACTGTCTATGGACGTGCATTCCAATTTGTTTTTTTGTTATAGAGATCAAGTCCGCTGTTTTCTGTTTTATGCTGGCGAGACGGGGACAAATAGACTTTTGGTTGGAACTGTTCTGGGGGTACAACCTCCCTGTTTATTGTGTTTTTTTCCCTTATTTTGTATTTTTTTGCAGTGATTTTCCTATCACTTCTGGACAGGTAACCTTGTGGGTTTGCCATGAGTTCCTCCCTGCTTTTGGAAGCGCTGGTCCTCAGGGACAAGCATTATCTATAGGTTTTATATGTATTTGGTTTATATGTATTCTTCGGTAGTTTGTATGGCTCTGTGTGACTTTGGACCCTAATTTTGACCCTAGGCTCCCATCTTGTGGCCTTTTTAGTGAATTACAGTCATGGCTGTAAATGTTAGAGTTATCTCCTGGAATGTCAGGGGACTGAATTCCAAATTTAAGAGGGCTTTGGTGTTAAAATACCTACAAGCCCGTCACCTCCCACTTTATGTTTCTACAAGAAACACACCTAGGTAGTAAATTCTGACAATGAAATGTCTGTGGATACACAGAGCCATGCATGCTATGTTCTCCTCATATGCTCAGGGTGTGTCAATACTGCTACATAGATCATTTTCTTGCTCTGTAGAGGAGGTGATTATTGATCCTGGGGGGGGAGGAATGTAATAGTGTTCATTGCCGTCTATTCACACTGATTGGCCTTGGTTAACATGTGTGTTCCCCCTCCATTTTTTAGAAATATCCTGTATGAGTTACTGGAAAAACTGGCGCCTCGTGCCCCATTTAAATTTCTAATGGCAGGTGATTTTAACAACATCCTAGATTATGCATTGGATATGTCCAACCCGCATAGATCCTCTAATCTCGAATTATTGCATTGGGCGGAGGCGGCTGGTCTTATTAAATTGTGGAGGTGGAGGCATCCTATGAAGAAATGTTATTTATATTTGTCTCTGCAAACTTGGGTCTCATGAGACTAGAAGGGCTTGGCGTTTATCCCCTGGTTGGGTGAAGGAACCCACCATGGAAGAAGTGATTCAGCCACACATGGATACATATTGGCAAATGAATGCAAGTTCGGCCACATCGCCTTATGCAAGGATACCTATGCTAGCAGAGGCACACCGCTTAAGTTTGACAAAGTGTGGGGTAGTTGGATGAACAGTACATCCATGGTATCAGATTGATCTGGATGGGGCTTGAAATCCGATTTAAATAGGTGTAATATATGTGTAGTAATCCTATCCTGGGGCTGTGCAGTATCTGTTTACCCTGGGAACGATGATGGGCATATTTGATTAATTATAAGTACAGGTGGTTGGTGAACTGATGTAAGGGGAGATACATAGAATGGGGAAAAGTATCCTGCAGTTTGCTATTACTTTGATTGTATTGTACATAGAGGTCCTTGATCCTGTATTTCTGTCTGCTGTGGGTCTGGGTAACGGGGTCATACATCGAGCCAATGTTGAAGAAGTGTATGTTGTGTATTGTAATGTGGCCTTTTGGGCCGTTAGGCTTTGTGAATTTTATGTTCTTTTGTATTGTTATTATAAAACTTAATAAAGAAAATTTTCAAAAAAAAAAAAAAGTAAAATTCTGGCCCTTGATATTATGACAAAATCAAATACCTGAAGACTGGTGCTCAAAAATTGCTTTTCAAAAAAACAAAAAATATAATTTTGCTGTAGATTGTGACATGTGACAAATCTATTAATAGATTGCTACTTAATTTCCCTTTACAGAGGTACGTAAATCAATCCTGTAGGATTCTATGGAGACACTAGTTCCAGGTAAATGACACATTAAAAAATGATTGTTTTTATTGTTTATGGCTTGTGAATTTATCCCTCCATTAAAAGACAGAATAGTGGAAAGCTGCATATTTTGAATGTTTAGTGCAATCTAGAAGATTAAAATAATCCATAAACTGCTGAAGGTACTTAAATAGTGTTCAGACTGTTTAACCGATTTTATGCCCACTATTTATTTCTCTAATTAATGTAATTTTTTAAATATGAAATGAAAAAATAATATTGGATGAAAAAAGTGTATACTTTCATGCAAGCTTTGCTTACATTATGATTGTGACTGTTAGCCATGTAAAAAGACTTCCATGCAAAGCTTTACACTGCTTGCTTTTCCCCAGGCACTAAGTCTGAAAGCTATTAAAGAAAGCTTTGAATTTTAAAACCAAAATGCTTCATGATTCAAGGAGACCGTTTGATCTTGGTTTCGAAAGCCAATTAATACTAAAATAAATACTATGTAGTGTTAGGAATTACCATTTAGAGATGTTTCATTTTTGCCAAAAAAATTACTAAACAAAATAATTTTGCGAACTACTGAAATAAATTTGTGAATCTGCATAAATTAATAAAAAGGAGTAAACAAGATACATAAAAAGATGCTTACACAGTACTTGTCTAAGCACTATTCCCACATATACCAGAATTATAACTACCATGTATCTCCAGAAGGAATACATTTATTTCTTTTTTTAAGGGAAAAAAAGTCAGTCATTGCTGTTCCAGAAGAACACTTGGAAATACACTATATTACCAAAACTAATGGGATGCCTGCCTTTACATGCACATGAACTTAAATAGAATCCCAGTCTTAGTCCGTAGGGTTCAATATTGAGTTGGCCCACCCTTTGTAGCTATAACAGCTTCAACTCTTCTGGGTTGACTGTCCACAAGGTTTAGGAGTGTGTCTATGGGAATGTTTGACCATTCTTCCAGAAGCACATTTGTGAGGTCAGGCACTGATTTTGGACAGGAAGGCCTGGCTCGCAGTCTCAACTATAATTCATCCCAAAGGTTTTCTATTGGGTTGAGGTCAGGATTCTGTGCAGGCCAGTCAAGTTCCTCCACCCCAAACTCAGTCATCCAGGTCTTTATAGACCTTGCTTTGTGCACTGGTGCGCAGTCATGTTGGAACGGGAAGGGACCATCCCCAAACTGTTCCCACAAAGTTAGAAGCATGAAATTGTTCATAATGTCTTGGTATGCTGACGCCTTAAGAGCTCCCTTCACTGGATCTAAGAAGCCAAGCCCAACCCCTGAAAAACAACCTCAAACCATAATCTCCCCTCCACCAAATTATTTGGACCAGTGCACAAAGCAAGTTCCTGATTAAAATATAGAGTATACTGCATAGAGGTGAATTAATTACATAGAATTATTATCTGTTTTGAACAGAGATTAGATCAGGTATTCACTAAAGGGTGTATATATATATATTGTGACAGCTGGCCGGTAAAGACGCCGGGTTGAGTGCAGGATGGCAGATACATTTGCCCTAGATTTAAGCTGTATGCAGACTTATACCACTAAGGGGAGTCTTACAGGTGTAGAGGTAATGAGCGCAGCTGAGGTGAGCTGGCTCATTAAAGCCTCTACAAGAACTCCGAGCAGGGATAGGTGAGTGCTCCACCCTGGAACCAGGTTCTGTGTCATGTCAACAGACTGGGGAGTGTAACAGCTTGTCTGGTAAGAAGCCTGTGTGGCTGACTGTCTTCAGCGAGGGATAGGAGCTTTGTACAGCGGTAGTCTGTACCCAGCTGACAGACAGGGAAACCTATTATGTAGTCAGTGACCAAGTGGCCTAGGATTTATTTTGTTGTCTGTTTTTGTTTGGTTGTTTTTTTTTCACGTTGTAACTAGTGAGAATAAACTACCTTTTTGTTTCATCTGAAACTGCTGTCTCGCTGTGCCTAAATTGTGTAGTGAACCCTTCCAGGGGGTCAAACACACCCGCTGCCGAGCTAAACCCCCTTACAACATTAATGGCTGCTTACCAGGGTTTTTTCACAGTTTTCACACGCTAGACAGGCGGCGTTATAGCGTCAGGGCGATTTTTAGCGACTAGTAGCGGTAATGATCATTTTTTTTTAAATATTATTTTTACGGTAGTTTTACAGTATTTATATAAGGGATAAAACATCTGCGATATTGAAAACGCGTTTGGTTTTTATTGAGTTGTTCGTCGGTAATTACAACATTCCCCCAAATCGAGCCGTCGCCCACACAAACTGGGGGACCTTCCCAAGTGATGTGTTAAATCCGTGTCGCTCTGTCGTCAAAGTCTA
>BLSH010053533.1:334846-348481 GCA_018402905.1 Glandirana rugosa | reverse complement strand
TCATTCAATCTACTGAGATTTACTAACGTGGAGTGTTATCATAACCCCTTTAAGACAATTTCAGTATTCAATGTGTTTTCAGCACAGAGATTTTTTCACGTTTTTTTCGCACTATTTACTTGAAGCAGGACTTTTATAAGGATTTTTACTTCAACAGTTGCACTGAGGTCATTTATTTATATATTTTTATCTGGGATTTATATTTATATTTATATATTTATTTATATGTCTATATTTGTATTTATATTTATACCCTTTAGTACTCATCTATATGCACGGAATGTGCACACAGACACCGGTTCACTTACCCCCTTCGTTTTGCACAAAAGGTTTTTAGACATATTGACCAAATACGCAGTTCGTTGCATTTCGCACTTTCATCATTGAATATTCACCACAGGTACGGCTTAGCGCCACTCACTTACAAACTAACTTTAAAACACACATGATCTGCAATGCATTGCATTACAGCAGAATACAGCGCTTGGAGCATTGTGAAAAAAATGCAGCCTTTTCCAATTTCATGTGCAGTACCATGTATTTCAGCCCTTTTATTGTGAATGCCCTGTTAAACCCAACCCAATTCAGGGTAGGACAAAATGTTCTTTGAGCACACTGTGTTGTGGTGTGAATGGACCCTATAAGGAATGTAAGAGCAAGTGTAAAAGGGTACGACTTCTTATACAGAAAGATTTGTTAATGATCACAAATATGAAAGTATAGCATCACAGTTCTGTATATATGTTTTCTTTTGGACTACAAAACACTCAAATGTTCATCTGTATAATGGAATTTAAAGGACCAATGCAACATTTCAGTTTGTATTTATAGGGCAGTGTTTCTATAAGTCTTATGTAGCATCCTCCTAGCATAGGATTCTAGGTAAATTTGCTTTTTGGCTCCTTTTGCATTTAAGGGATCAGTCATTTTTTGTCCTGGTCTGTTCAGGGTTTCACAGGCTGAAAGTTTGATTGCTTCCCCCTGCCTCTGGAAGAAACTTCCAGAGCTTAGGGAGGGAGATGCAAATAACCAGTCTGAATATTTATCATGCTTCCACCAATACCTGGAAAGGAGTTTGAAGGGCGATAGTTCTGAAGCACTGGAGAGATGCATTCCTTCTCCCCAGGAGGGTTCCAGGGCACTAGGGGCTACTGCCCTCAGGCAGCCCATGGACTGTGCAGCTTTGTAGAGGCCTCAGTGGTGTCAAGGCTGATGGCCTGGATGGATATGTTTAGAAGCTGATGGCAGGACATTATCATAAGTGATCTGGTCTGGAGAAGGACTGTCTCACTCACTGGACTGTGTGGAGAGGTAGCTGGAATGTGGCAGCTGTCCCGGGGGAGTTCTGAGTAAAGACCCTAATTTGATCTCTGTGCCTGTGCAGTGTTCTGGAAATTGCTTTGGTTTCCGTTAGTTGTGCATAGGCTCAAGGTAACCAGATGCCAAAGAAACTTGTGTAGCCGGGGCCTGCTTTGCTGCCCGTTACTTCTGTAAATACACAGGCTCTTTTAGTAGGGAGAGATGTGCCTGTCAGCCCCTGGGTGAAATCCCCCCGTTTTGTAGACTGAACCCAATGTAAGCTGTGTAAGAGACACAGGAGGATTGGATTACACTGGTTTCCCTGGTATGCTTCTAGGTGCTTAAGGAGAAGCAGCAGCCAATGAAGGAGGTTTTTACAAGCAGCAAAAGCAGAGGGCTCTGCAAAAGCAGAGGGCTGGCTAAGGACTCCATTTAGGAAGGCTGGGGAATTCTCCACGAGGGAGAGAAGGAGACAGATGTGACCTGAGAGGCTGCTGTTAATCACAGAGGGGAACCGTCCAGCCACAGTTCCAGAGGTCGGTGTGCTGATCCTGCCACAGCTCCAGGGATCAGACGGTGATGGACATCCTATCTGAGAGGGATCCCAGGGGACATCCCCAGGCGTTCCTGAGGACGTGGGTAGATCCAGTTACAAGGGGACCAGTCAGGCCGGTTGGGGAACCTATCGCTTGATCCTTTGGTCGTAGGATGGGCGAGCGGGCACTTTGCCCATCTATAAAGACACAGTAGCCAGTGCCCACATTGGTAGGAACACTCGCACCCTGCTGAACGGTCACTACATTACACTTTGCCTACCAAGATACTGCTAGCATCCTATGTTCCACTTTGCCTTACCAGGATACTTACAAGTACCCCTTGTTAATCCTGCTCAACAGGATACCAAGTGCACCAACGCCAGGCTAGTCGAAGATCTTGGATATCTCCATTGTAAGGACTCTCATTGTTACTTCCCTGGTATCAGTGATTTGAGGGAAACGGACTGCCTGTTGTCAAGTCAGATCAGTTCCCCTTTATGCCTAAGTGCATAGGCCACTTTGAAGTCATTTAGGCCATTTGATTGTGTTATTTTGAAGTCTGTCATTTTGACATTTGAATATCAGTATATAGTGTGTTTGATTGTGGGAAGTCTATCGGTAAGCAAACTTCCTGTTCACTATATTTGTGTCTGTTTTACTGTGCATTGCAATTACAGTGTTGATGGGTGTGCCAGAGGGGTTGGGACAGTTATTTGGGGTTGAGAAGCAGAGGCCCAGGAACAAATACAAATATCATTAGCAGCTCCTTCGGGGGTACCGCTACACTTGCTTCATGGTCTTCAGCTGTGAGGCCTTAGACTGCTCAGAAACTTGCCTCATGGTCCCCAGGTTTGAGGTCTTAGCCTGTTCAGAAAGTTACCTCATGGTCTTCAGCTGTGAGGGTTTAGAATGCCCCATATTCCTGATTACTTTAAATGATTGTAAACCCTTACATATACCTAGTGAAGTTATTGGCCTCAGGCGATACACGTAGATGAAACAAATATCCCTTCATAAATTGTTCCTGTTGATCTGCAGTATTCTCTTCTCTACAGCCGTTCAAAGTGCTGAATTTTTAAAGCTTGTCCAAGAATAAGAAAAAAGGGGACATGGAGAGTTGAAATTACATACTTCAGAGATCAGTGAGCAGAGCGCTCAGAGGCTGTCAATCTGCTAGAGCTCTACGTCACCTTTTTTCTCTTGGTGTCAGGAAAATTTGTCAGAAGTGATTCAAGCTGATAAAGGGAATGAAGCAACAGACAGAAATGACACTTAGTGCTCTTAATTGAGACAAGTGAACACTGTAGAGGAATATGCTTTGCTCATATTTAATGTCTGAGGTTTACAACCACTTTAAGGAGAAGATTGTCCTCTTAGGCTCCATTTACACGGGATGCTATATCAACCACCCCTGAACAATTTTTTTTTGACAGCTAGAAGCCAGCGTCTTAAATGGCAGTTTTGCCGTGTTTTGCATGCCGCGTTTGCGTCTAGGAGCGTTTTTTTTTTAGAATGGAAACGCCTGTAAACAAAATGGTTCTAGACGTGAGTTACCACGTTTAGCAGCGTTTACAAGCGGTTTGGCATTTTGCGTTCCAAAAAAGCCTTTAAACTCAACTGCCTGGAAACTACCTTAAACGACCCTGTGTAAATGTACTGATATGATAACATAGAGGAAAGTTCAGGGGCAGCTGAAAAAATGCCCAAATGCCTCAAAACGTCCGTTTAATAAGCAGCAGTATAAATGAGGCCTAATTGCAATGTGCTAATTGTTTTTTGCAGTATTCCATGCCCTAACCCCTCTCCTGTTTCTTTAAGCAATAAATCTTAAAAAGACATCCCCTACAGTGTATTATTGGAGTGGTTTGAATGGGCTTATGCTTGTAGCGACAGGCAGCATCTGTAATATCTGGGACGTTCCAGTTAATATCAGCGGCCCCTACCAAGCACCAATACACTTATATAAGATTTCTGACGTAGCACTAAAAGCCAATGCATTCACAACATTAACCCTTTCGCTGCCAGGGCCTGCGCTCCATTTTTGCACTCAGGTGGCCAAGCCATTTTTGCAATTTTTCCATTGCTTTTTTATTTTTCCTTTACAGCTTTTAGAGTTGGTTAAAGACCCCCCAAACTATATATTTTCTGAAAGCACATGACCAGTAGAATACAAATAAGGTGCTACTGATTTTTAGGGCACAATGATATTTGCGCAAATGTTTACTAAGACAATATTTTCGCTAAAATACACTAAAATCATTATTAGCAGAAAAAAACACAGCAAATTTACAAAATCCCTACTAAATATAAAAGCTAACCTGTATTGAGTTAATAAATAACCACTATTTGTACATTTTTAGATTGCGTCTTTTTGCAAATGGCAAGGCCGGTTTAGGAGCGGTGTATACACCGCTCCCACACCACCCCAAAGATGCTGCTTGCAGGACTTTTTCTCCCGTCCTGCAAGCACACCATCCCAGTGTGCGAGCACACTGAGGCTGCAGAAGAAGCAGTTTTCAGGCGCTATTTTTAGCGCTAAAGCGCCTGAAAACCGCCCCAGTGTGAAAGGAGTCTAATAGTGCACATACAGTATCTCACAAAAGTGAGTACACCCCTCCCATTTTTGTAAATATTTTATTATATCTTTTCATGTGACAACACTGAAGAAATGACACTTTGCTATGTAAAGTAGTGAGTGTACAGCTTGAATAACAGTGTAAATTTGCTGTCCCTTCAAAATAAACACACAGCCATTAATGTCTAAACCGCTAGCAACTAAAGTGAGTACACCCCTAAGTGAAAATGTCCAAATTGGGCCCAATTAGCCATTTTCCCTCCCTGGTGTCATGTGACTCATTAGTGTTACGAGGTATCAGGTGTGAATGTGGAGCAGGTGTGCTAAATCTCGCTCTCACTCTTTCATACTGGTCACTGGAAGTTCATCATGGCACCTTATGGCATAGAACTCTCTGGGGATCTGAAAAAAAGAATTGTTGCTCTACATAAAGATGGCCTAGGCTATAAGAATATTGCCAAGACCCTGAAACTGAGCTGCAGCACAGTGGCCAAGACCATACAGTGGGTTAACAGGACAGGTTCCACTCAGAACAGGCCTCACCATGGTGGATTAAAGAAGTTGAGTACACATGCTTAGCGTCATATCCAGAGGTTGTCTTTGGGAAATAGACGTATGAGTGCTGCCAGCATTGCTGCAAAGGTTAAAGGGGTGGGGGGGTCAGCCTGTCAGTGCTCAGACCATACGCCGCACACTGCATCAAATTGGTCTGCATGGCTGTCACCCCACAAGGAAGCCTCTTCTAAAGATGATGCACAAGAAAGCCCGCAAACAGTTTGCTGAAGACAAGCAGGCTAAGGACATGGATTACTTGAACCATATCCTGTGGTCTGAGGAGACCAAGATAAATTTATTTGGTTCAGATGGTGTCAAGCGTGTGTGGTGGCAACCAGGTGAGGAGTACAAAGACAAGTGTGCCTTGCCTACAGTCAAGCATGGTGGTTTGAAATTTTTTTTTGGGGGGGAGGGGTCTTGAGATATCAGAGATGTAAACAGACCCCCGTATCTCTTTTTTTGAGACAGAGAAAGGGACTGAAGATAGTCCCTTTCTCAGCAGCACTTTACTTGAATGAATAAGAAATCTGTATAGAGATTCCATTCATTCATAAAATGACAGTCTGATGCATAGTAACACTTGCGGTTTACTATGTATCAGCTGTCAGTGGACATTCAGGAGCGATCATTGTGATCACTGCCTGCGCCTACTGTACTACTGGGGGCTTGGTAAACACATGTTTACCAAGCCCCTAAAGCCCCAACTTCACCCTCACTCGCACTGCTCCCCCCCCCTCCCGTGCACTCTCAGCATGACAGATCGCTGTAGCTCAATGCAGCCAGCAGCTGGAGGCTGCGGGAGGGGAAGGAGGGATGGTGCCGGAGCAGTGATGGATCGGGGCCCAGTATGTGGGGTGATCTGACTGGCGGGGGGGACACATCTTGATCCCCCCAAACTCAATGCAGCCCCTGAAGCCAGCGGGAGCGGCAGAGGAGGGATATCGGCTTATGACGGTAGCTGCGGGGGATCTGGTTTGCGGGGGGGGGTCAGAGGGAGGTGAGAGGGGTAATCCATGCTGCGGGGGGGGGGGGGAGAAGGGGGTGAGGATAGGAAAGGAGAGTGCGGGGAGTAGTTTTAGGTGGAAGGGAGTGGCGGGAGGTGGAGAGGCTGGGGAAAGGGAAGCGGCGGCATGGGTGGGGGGGTTCACATTTGGGGTTAATAACTCTGATCAGCGGGTTGTAATCTGAGTTAAAGAATTGTTCAGCAGAGTCTGCTGAACAATTCTGCTATATGAGCAGAATAGGAGAGGGAAAAAAGAGGTCCATACGGACTTGGCCACCTGCAGGCACTTTTGTAGGTCAGTACAGCGTATGGACCTGACAGTGAAAGGGTTAAATGAGAGGTATGGGTTTCCTTTTTTTAGCATAAACCTATTCTAAGTCTACAGTCTACATATCGAGGCTCTCTGTAAACACAGTGCGCACATGCAGGAGGAGGGACAGAGACCCCCTCTAAACTTTCAAACAAAAAATAGACCATTATTGGAAGTTACATGAAAGATGAAGTGCACATGCTGGAAAAACAAAAGGAGGTAGGAAAGAAAGAACAGCTGATTTGTGATGATGGTCATATGTGCTAATTGTTTTACATATTCCCATACTTCTCCTTTAGGATAAAAAATGCCCCCAGTACATTCACAACCCCCTGTCCCCAAACACTTACCTGCTGTCCCATGTCACCATTTCTGGGTCCTCCACAATCCACACCAGTTTCCTGAACTTCCAGCTTGTAGATAACAGATGAGAGTAGGGGATCAATATGCTCCTACAACTGTCAGACAGGTGGTGGGAGGAGGTAGCAGAGATGTAACTTGCTGAGCACTGTTTGCTTCAATGGACGCACACAGCCCTGGCAGGGAGTGTGCATGCAGGTGTCTTCTTAGCAGCAATTTTGCTAAAAGAGACACTGGAGGTGGGGGAAGCAGTTCAGGGCCAAGCCGAGAAAAGAGAAAATGGAAAATTTTCAGGGAAACAGACTTTACAATATGTAAGCCTGGCTTCCTTGAATTAAATATATTTAAAAATTGGGTCTAATATCAACTTACCAAAAACCGTGCAATTGTACAGGGATACATAGAGGTGATATGTTGCCCAAACCTCAAAATTATTGTTTTTCCTTAGGTTATTACTGTTGGTGATCTTTATTTGTCTTGGCTACCATTGTTACTGGGACAGAAGGTGAAGGGATATTAAAAAATGGACAGTTGTTACCAGAACAGGATTAGAGGGATTATTTTTTTTTTTAATAGGGACACTTGTAACAGTGAAAATGAGATTTTCCTTTGCTTTGGAGAGATTTAAGCTAGCCATACACACAACATATTTTGTCCAATTATTGGTTAATCTGCAAAAATTCACTTCATGGGTGTCCCTTCTGGCAATATTCTGTAGTCATAAGATCCAAAAGCACATATTTTTGGAGGCAGTCCCTAATTTTGGCACCAGAGTTATGGGATTGAGAAACATGCAGATTGGTTTGGCTTTTGCCCATTTATGACTATTGCCAAAAGTCCTTGCCAGCTTCTGGGCCATTTGAAATACAGTAAATACGTACAATATATCAAAACCAGATTTTCTGAGATATAAAAGTAGCGCTAAAACCACACAGGCTGATATCACCCAGTGATAATGTGTGAAATATTAAACAGAGTCCATGTCCATCATAATCCCACATCAGCAATTATTATACTGTTGAAAAATTCCTTGTAGGTAGAAAATCCAACACCACACTGCTTGAGCAGCTTCAGTGAGACCACCTTCCCATATGGATGTGCACTTACCAGCAATCCATGCCAGGCATTCTCATGCTCAGGCAAAATAGCAATGTGTACATCCACGGATTCAGAAGAGGCAGACTTGATTCCCGCTTACATCAGAGTACAGAGGACTCTCATATAAGGGTATACAAACAAACGCCAAACATAGTGTGATATTGCATAACACACACAGTTTATTTGTAAAAAACATCCCCCTCCCACAGGTAATCCTCTTATCAGAATGAAAGTAAAAACACGCGTTCAAAAGATGATGCAGACGCTGGCCATCCCGAGTCCTCACAGTTACCGAAAGGAAGCCCTCACTCCTCACCTGACCAGCAGGGACAAAGTGATTCATATGTCTATCTCCATAGTAAGTTGCCATGTAGCTGTCTCAGACGCGTTTCGTCATTCAGACTTCAACTAGGAGAGAAGGTCTTCTATTGTTCCACCACCCATTTTATCTGGTATTCTTTGGGATGAATTAGAGCGGAGACTGCGAGCTAGGCTGTCACGTATCTGGTGGACGAGTCTTACTTATGCAGGAGTAATCTCTCTTGCGACCCTGATTTGTGAACCCCTGGTAGAGCAGACAGGAGGCTCAGGAGTGAGGATGGCATGAGGGTTGAGATGGTCACCGGTGACAACTGAAGAGATGCTTCCGGTCTTGTGCTAGTTGAATAGAGTGGTGGTACAGGCCGGGTCGGTAGCTGGCTGGCGGTGCAGTACAGAAGGGGCAGGCAGAAGAATGGTCGGGCACAGGCAGAGTTCGTTAACGGGCTGGCAGCAAAGGTAAAAGGGAGCAGGCAGGAGAGTGGTCGTGGATAGCCGAGGTCAGTGCAGGCAGTGATAAGAGCAGGGTCGAGACAAGCCGGGTCACAGGAACAGGAATCAGACAAACCGGTTGCTGAGGAACACACGCAAAATGCTGTAGATCAGACAGCACTTGCTGCAGGGTGTTTCTGGTTGAAATAGAGCCGTTTGGCGCCGTTTCCGGCGTGTGAACATGCGCAAATGCACGGGGCACGCGAATAGCGCTAATAAGTCCACAGATAAAGGATTTCTCCTAACATTGCCCCCCCCCCCAAGGGGCAGCCTCCGGATGCCCAGCCGGGCCAGCTTAGCAGGATTACTGTCCTTGAAGGACTGAATAAGTTCATCCGCATGGATGTTTGCTTCAGGCACCCAGGAGCTTTCTTCAGGGCCGTAGCCAAACCCTGCCTCCCCTTTTCCTGCAGTCCCGGATGGACTCAACTTCAAATTCTTCCTCCCCATGCACTAAAATTGGTCCAGGTGGGTCTAGGTTGGAAAAGGATTTGGGGTCACGGGATTTAACAGGGACATGTGGAAGACAGGGTGGACCCGCAAGTAGGGCAGAAGTTCCAACTTATAAGCCAATTTCCTTGATGGGCAGGCCAGCTTGAGATTCTTTGTGGCGAGCCAGGCTTGCTCTCTGGGTTGTAAGTCCAACTCTCCCTGTCTCCCTTTGTCAAAAGTCTCCTTTTGAGTCCAGGCCGGGCCAGGGTCCGGGTCCGGGCCAGGGTTTCTTGTAAGAGTTTATTATTTTCTTACAAGAATTTGATAGTTTCCTGGGCTGCGGGTACTATGCTTTCTGGCTTGCCTGTGGGCATAAGGGTTGGGTGAAAGCCATAGTTGGCCATGAATGGCGATTGCTTGGTGGCAGAGTGCACTGTATTGTTAAAGGCGAATTCCGCCAGCGGTAGTAGAGAGACCCAGTTGTCCTGTGAAAACGAAGAGAAACAGCGCAGGTACTGTTCAAGTGTCTAATTGGTTCTCTCCATCTGGCCATTAGCCTGTGGATGATAGGCCAAGGAGAGAGTGAATTTGATGTCCAGGGAGGCACACAGGGCTTTCCAAAACTTGGACGTGAATTGAACTCCGAGATCAGAGACAATACTCAAGGGAACTCCATGGAGTCTGACCATTTGCCGGATGAAGATTTCAGCCATTTCGGCCGCTGATGGTGTACCCTTCATGGGTAAGAAGTGGACCATTTTAGTCATTTGATCTACGACCACAAAGATTGTTGTATACCCCTGGAACAGGGACAATTCCACGATGAAGTCCATGGAGATCATAGACCAGGCCCGTTCAGGTACAGGAAGTGGCCTTAGTAGTCCCCATGCCTTGGTCTTACTGTTCTTGTGTTGGGCGCAGGTGGGACAGGAGCCAACATACTTCCGACAGTCCTTCTCTACTTGGGGCCAACAGAAGGAGCGTAGCAGAAGCTCTTGCGAGCTCCAAAATGGTTGGCCTCCTTGCCGACCTGAGATATTCAAGGATCTTGTGGTCTGCCAGGATCAGAATAGGGTGCCTGGCTACTTCTAGCAAATAGCGCCACTCTTCCAGGGCCGCTTTGATGGTCAGTAGCTCGCGGTCACCGCCGTCATAGTTCCTTTTTAGAGGGGACAACTTCCTGCAGAAGACCGCCACCGGGTGGAGGACCGCTTTGACTCCTTGACTCTTTGACAGGATGGCCCCTACAGCGACCTCGGAAGCGTCTACTTCTAAGACAAGACAAATGGCAAGGCCGGATCAGGGTGCCTCAAGACAGATGCAGACGTGAAAAGGCTCTTCAGGGTTTCAAAGGCTTTTTGGGCTTCGGACCACACGAATCGTGTGTGCAGCTTAGTTAGCTGGGTGATCGGGGCGATGATAGCCGAAAATCCCTTTATGAACTTTCTATAATAATTAGCGAAGCCAATGAAATATTGGACTCCTTTCTTGTCTGTGTGGGAACAGGCCATTCCAAAATAGCAGAGACCTTCTGGGGGTCCATAGTATTGCCGGTGACTGAAATGATGAGTCCTAGGAAGGAGATGCTGGTTTGTTCAAACTCACACTTTTCAGCCTTGGCGTACAGGCCATGCTGCCGAAGGCGGCTCAGAATACAGGCCACATATTTGCGATGCTCTTCCAAGGTGGGGGAGAATATCAAAATATCGTCTGAATAGACAATCACAAAGAGGTCCAGGTAGTCTTTGAACACATCGTTCACAAAATGCTGGAACGTAGCTGGGGCATTACACAGTCCAAAAGGCATCACCAAATATTCAAAGTGTCCGAACCGGGTGCGGAAGGCGGTCTTATATTCATCGCCCTCCCGGATTCGGACCAGGTGTAAGCCCCTCGGAGGTCCAGTTTGGTGAACACTGTGGCCGTTCCAAGTCTCTGGAAGAGCTCCGGGACCAGGGGCAGGGGGTAACGGTTCTTGATCGTTATCTTATTCAGTTCCCGGTAGTCTATACAGGATCTCAGGGTGTAGTCTTTCTTTTCAACTAAGAAGATTCCCGCTCCTGCTGGGGACGTAAAATCCCTTTTCAGGTTTTCATCTATGTAGGACTTGAGGGTCACTAGCTCCAATTCGGTCAGGGGAAAGATCCTTCCAAAGTGGACCTCGGCTCCGGGAAGGAGCTCAATAGGACAGTCATATGGCCTATGGGGTGGAAGTTGTTCAGCCCCCTTCTTGCTGAACACGTCTAGAAAGGCGTGGTAGACTGGAGGAACCGATAAGCAGGTTTCCGGGTCGGGGTCCCTATCCAGACTGAGCAGAGAAGAGTTAGGCACCTCAGTTCCCAGGAAGCAGTGCTGGCAGCAGTAAGATGACAAGAATTTGGTCTCGCTGGTAGTCCAGTTGATGCTGGGACTGTGGGCCTGCAGCCAGGATAGTCTGAGGATAACCGGAAAAGGCGGGGACGCAATGACGTCCAAGAGCAGGAGCTCCCGATGCCCGTTGGGGGTAGAGGCAGGTATGGGTATAGTCTCCTGTGTGACAACACCTGACTTAATAGACGTGCCGTCTGCCAGGCGTACGACCATCCTGTGGGATTTGGGTCGCAGCGGGATCAGATGTTGGGCCGCAAAAGTCTGATCAATGAATCCACTGCAGGCACCAGAGTCGATGATGGCGGTCACTAGGATGTTCCTGGCGGGAAGAGCAGAAGGGTGAGGTAAGAGGAGGTATTTGGGGTGGCTGATGCGGTGCCACAGAGAACTGATGGACGCTGGCCACCCTTGGCGGGGCACATCCGCACGATATGACCGGGCTCCCCGCAGTACAGACATAGGTGGTCACTGAGCCGGCGTTGCCTTTCTTCCACTGAAAGACGGCCGATGAAGACCCCGCTGCACGGATCCAGTCTGGGCGGGTGTCATTGACTTCTTGGCCATGCGCTCTCTGAGGCACCTGTCTATCTGGATAGACAGGTCGATTAGGGCGTCCAGGGTGCGGGGTACCCCCGCACGGGCCAGCTCATCTTTTAGGGAATCGGAGAGGCCCAACCTGAACTGGTAACAGAGCGCTGCCTCATTCCAGGCGGTGTCAGCACTCCAGCACCTGAACTCCGTTACATAGTCCTCTGCCACATGGTGGCCTTGTTGGAGCGCATGGAGGGCTGTCTCGGCAGTGGCAGTCTGATGAGGATACTCATATAGTACGGCCATGGCCTGGAAGAACAGGGTCAGGCTGCTCACTTCTGGGGCCTTTTGTTCCCATAGGCAGTGTGCCCAGGACTGGGGGTCCCCCCGTAACAGGGGAATCACGAACCGCACCTTTGTAGTCTCCAGAGAGAAGGTGTGGGGCTGCAGTACAAGGTAGAGTTTGCAGGCATTGAGAAACGACCGGAACTTGGTGCGGTCGCCCGAAAACCGCTCCGGCCAGGGAACCTTAGGTTCCGGCGGACACATCGCCATGGTACAGTCCATTGGTAGACTACTTCCAGGAGCCCGGGCTCCGGCGAACTCGAGCACCTGTTCCTCCAGTTGGGTATAGTCATCCTGGTCAGGTCAGGCTAGCCAGATGCAAACAGAGATCAGGCCCGGGTCAGGCTAGCCAGATGCAAACAGAGATCGTCCAAGGGCGAGGCCTCCTGCGCAGACTCAGGCATGGCTGTCTGATACTGTCACGTACCTGGTGGACGAGTGGGACTTATGCAGGAGTAACCTCTCTTGCGACCCTGATTCGTGAACCCCTGGTAGAGCAGACAGGAGGCTCAGGAGTGAGGATGGCACGAGGGTTGAGATGGTCATCGGTGACAACTGAAGAGATGCTTCCGGTCTTGTGCTAGTTGAATAGAGTGATGGTACAGGCCGGGTCGGTAGCTAGCTGACGGTGCAGTACAGAAGGGGCAGGCAGAAGAATGGTCAGGCACAGGCAGAGTTCGTTAATGGGCTGGCAGCAAAGGTACAAGGGAGCAGGCAGGAGAGTGGTCGTGGATAGCCGAGGTCAGTGCAGGCGGAGATCAAAGCAGGGTCAAGACAAGCCGGGTCACAGGAACAGGAATCAGACTAACAGGTTGCTCAGGAATAGAGTTGAGCGAACCTCTGGAAGTTCGGGTTCTGCTGGTCCGGCCGAACTTCGGGACAAAGTCCGGGTTCGGGTCCGGACAGAACCCGAACGTTCGCACGGACCCCGAACCCCATTGAAATCAATGGGGACCCGAACTTTTAGGCACAAAAATGGCTGTAACATGTCCATGTCCTGGCAAGTGCTAGAGGGCTGCAAAAGGAAGGAAAATGGGGGTAAGAGTAGGGCAAGTGCCTACAAAAAAATGGGGATAGGGAAAATAAATTAAAATCAAATAAAAAAATGGGAAGGGGGGTGGATGTGGAGTAGGAGCCTAGAGGTTGACTAGGCCGTGACCGTGGCATGTCGGTAAAAACACGGATTTTCAAGCCCAGGGGTAACTAAAGTTACCCCAAGCCCCAGGCACGCTTGCAAGCCCAAGACAGGCCTGGGCTTGGGCCTGAAACAGGGCTTCAAGCCGGCCTGGTCGTCTTGGGCTTGAAGGTCTCCAAGCGAGTTGAGATAAGGACTCGTTGGACAATCAGACTAAGGACAAGGACACTGGGCCGAACAGAACTGGGACGAAACTAGAGGCGGACGTGACTGGAG
>BLSH010053533.1:296038-320731 GCA_018402905.1 Glandirana rugosa | reverse complement strand
GTTGCTTCGATTTCGCCGGACTCCGGGTGGTTGGAGTAGAGGCTGCTGAAGAACGAGTACTGTTCGGGAGCGGAGCGGCCATAGCTAACCTTCGTTGTTGCGCCTCCGATATTATTTCTACACCGCTCGTTCGTTGCAGGTTCGTAGGCTCCAACCGAGCGCCATTTTGGGCCTGTCGTCCATTCTGAGGGGGAAAGAAATTCTTCAATTTGCTCGGCTGAGACGCCGATTCTTTTCTCTTTCTTCCCATTTCCTTGTTGCTGGAGTATTTGGAGCGGTTTGTGTCCTAAAATAGCTGGAAAGAATTTAGAGGGGGTCCCACTATATTAATTTCTCCTGGCTGTGTGGCGGAGCTCTGGATTTAGGCAGCCATCTCAGAGTCCGCTAGCCACGCCCCAAATTGCCTAAGAATTTAAGCAGGTTCTGACAGAAAGGTGTCAGAACACAAGGTGCATCACAGTTTGTTGTGTATGGGGCTACATACGCAGACCGGTCAAGGTGCCCATCCATGCTGACATGTGCCCAAAAGAGCTTACAATGGCCACGTTAGCATCAGAACTGGACCGTGGAGCAATGTAAGAAGGTGACCTGGTCTGACAACTCACGTTTTCTTTTACACATTGTGAATGACCATGCACGTGCGTTGCTTACATGGGAAAGAGATGGCACCAGGATGCAATACAACAAGATGGTAAGCTGGCAGAGGCAATGTGATTCTTTTTGGCAATGTTATGCTGGAAACCCTTGGGTCCTGCCATTTATGTGGCTGTTACTTTGACACATACCCCCTATTTAAACATTGCTGCTGACCAAGTACACCCCTTCACGGAAATGGTATTCATTGTTGGCAGAGGCCTCTTTGAGTAGTATAATGCACCCTGCCACACTGTAAAAATGGTTCAAGAATGACTTGAGGAACAATGAGTTCAAGGTGTTGTCTTGGTCTCCAAATTCTCCAGATCTCAATCCAATCGAGCATTTGTGGGATGTGCTGAAAAAATAAGTCCAATCCATGGAGGTGTACATTGCAACTTACGGGAATCGGTTACTGATGGCTTGGTGCCAGATACCACAGCATAATTTCAGAGGTCTAGTGGAGTCTATGCTTTGTCGGGTCAGGGCGGTTTTGGCAAAAAGGGGGACTTGCTCAATATTAGATGGGTGGTCATAAAGTTATGGCTGATCGATGTATATGACCAACGTTTTTTGGACATCCAAAGTCATGGGTCCCCCTCCACCCCCCTGCCCCCTTTGCTGCTTCAACAGCCTCCACACTTATGGGAAGAATTTTCACAAAATTTTGGGTCTGTGGAAATGTGTGCCCAAAAACCCTGGTACTGATGCTAAAAACCAGACAGGTCTTCTCCAGATAAGAAGACCTAGCTGGCAATCAGAGTTTTATTTCATTGCAACAGGGTTAAGGTCAGCATTTTATTCAGGCCACACAGATACTTTTATAGCAAACCCAAATCATGCCTTCATGGATCTGGCTTTGTGCAAAGGGAAACAGTAATGCTGAAACAAAGTGTTTCCAAGACATTGAACATACACAGTTGTCTAAAATGTATTTGTATGCTGTAGCATTACCATTACCCTTAAGGCTTAACAGCTGAAATCAATTTGAAGGGGTGTCTACATATTTTTGACTATATAGTGTACTAATGCCTGGTCAAAACTTATACATTTAACCACATATTTTGTCCCACATGGACTAGGGGTTCACCTTGTCAACCAGCAGTTATTTGACCTGCACACACAATATAATAGAAAGGCATTAGAACCTTTCTGCACTTTTATCTTTCAAGAACTTATACTTCAGGTATCTTCTTCTGGTTTGGGGGAACGCAATGCCATTTGTATGTCACAATGAAAATCAGTGCGTCTATAAGCCTCCATAATTCACTGCTGTCGTGTATCAAACTATAATACTAAATATACAGATAATTCACATTCTTATTATACTAAACCGATGAAGTGAAATGCAGATGGATCCAGACCAGATGTTAATTAAAAGCATGTGGTTCGTGTCACTCAGAAAAATGTTGTGGCATGGTGTGGGGTTCTCAGGAGAAGAATTTTAACATGGGGAAACTCACTTATGAAGCCTTGTGAGAGTTAATAAATAACTAAAATAGAGTTGACTGAAAAGTTGGCAAATTCTAGAATTCTACTGCAGTGCTTTTAATGCACTTATAAATCCACACAAGGTTACCAAAAGATCACTTAAGCTCCTTAATCTGTTTGCCATTTCATTCCAGGCTGCTACAGAATGCCATCTGCTTTCTGCACACACATACATATGAATTATAGGAACTAACTCAAGCGCTGAAAAAATTGAAAGCGCAAAAATGTCAGTTTCTTAAAAGTTGGTAAATCTTGATGTCTTATTAAAAAAAATATATCTACACCGGTATATATATATCATTTTGATTTTTTTTTCTTGAAAATAATGCAAAATAATAAGTAAATTGTATATTTGTTGAATCTTGTTTAGACCCTGGATATAGTACACTAAACTGACATTTACCAATACCTGTCAAACTTCAACAAGTTATAAAAGATCAGAACATTCAGACACTTCAGAGCCTGTATATCTGGATCAGCTCCAAACCTCAAAGGGGGCTTCTGTAACTTCCTGTGAGACTGTTCATGGGATCCCTGCTTCTGTGGCTGGTGCATGTCACCTCTCCTACATTGTGGATTTTGTCACTTCAGTGTTTCCACAGAAATCCCAAGACCTGCCAAGGTTTTCTCAATCGTAAATTTGTCTTCCATTGACCCCTGCACTCTGTGCATTACTTGCCCTTGACCTCTGCAATCATTGTGTTACTTAGTGACTCCTGCACTTTTAGCATTACTTACTCCTGTTCCCTGTATTCTGTGTAAAACGTATTCCTGACCCTTGCACTGTGTATATTACTTACTCCTGACCCCTGTACTCTGACATTATGCACTCTTGACCCAGAGCAGATTGGGCCACAACCACAATTCACTCTGCACTTTAGTAACTCTCAACGCATGCATACTGTACGTTACTATGACCTCTATGTGATTGACTTTGAGCTATTATTTGGAGGGTGCCCCCATTTGTTGTTCCTTACTTGCCCAGGAGCATGTGATTATCTCTCACTTCAAGCATTCAGCTTTTATGAACGTGTATATGTAAAAGGGTCCTGTCATATGGAAATGAGAAATACAGACGAAGCGGCATGGTCCATGAAACACATCAACATCCTTATTCATGACAATAGCCATTGAAGTATTATGTGTATTTCTATATATACTATAATATTATCTGATGCAATTTCTAACCTAGAAATTTTTATGATAATTGTAATAGAACATGGTATCTTTTAACTTTGGAGTGGTGTGATGTCTGGTGATAATTCCAGTTGGCCATCCTTGAATGCCCTACACCTTCCCTTTTTTGCTTGTATTGCTTATTTTGGGGTTGATGACCTACCGGTATATGTCTGGTTTAGCGTTTAGGCCTAATTGCCTCTTTTTTCCTTACCCCAAATTTATTACAAAAGCTTGGAATTTATGGCTGCCATTAGGGGCATTGTCTGTAAGGTGTCCTCAGATTTTGTTTTGAAATTATGGTCACCGCTTTAAACTATGGTTCATATAACCACTTTTTTCCATTTTAGCCTGAATGCAGGCAGGATTGGCATGCTCACAGAGAGATTTTCCAATGATTTCGTCTGTGTGCAATACAAACATTTATTATCCCTGCACATTATGCATATTATCACAGCCTGTCAGTCTGAATTTCACTTGCCCTGACCCCTTGTCAGTTTACTAAATAGGACTTTGTCTGATAATCTGGTAATTTTTGTACCCATAGCATACAATCAATTTAAAAGGATGACCATTCATTGCTGTTTGACTAAGAGTCATAAAAGTATTATTCAATACATTTTATTTACCTGGCAAAGTAAATTGCAGTACTGGGCAAACTTGCATTGGGAGCATCTTTGAAGTTTTTCATTCCTAAAATCAAATAAAATATTAAACAAATAAATGAAAGAAACTATGGGGTTTATAAAACGTATAATACTCTATATGGCGTTCTTCTCAAGCAATTGTTGCATGCACAAAATAGTGAGAAATATAACTGGTTTGCATATCTTTTTAAAGTCAAAATCTTTTGTTAGCCATACATATCCCAGTGGTCACTGGTGATGTGGCTGAGGTGGTTAACAGAAACAAAGAAGAGCTTGTTACCACTTACAGTAAATTGCTTTAACAGAGTAAGAATTCTTATCATTTCTCTAAAATACACAAAATAGTTAAAGGTTAACTGTATTTTAGCACAGTTAACTTTTACCCAGCAACTTCCCAAAGTTTTTTTTTTTGAAGTTCTATTTAGGGCCTTTTGGACATACCCAGACCCGAAAAAGCATACAGAACAATAGACAAAACCAATTACTGAACCAAGTACACCGTACTAACCCTTAGGCCGGCCATACCCGGAGTGAATTTCTTTCCTGCAACCATGGGAAAGTATTAGCTTGATCCCCCAACCAACATAGATAAGGTTGATGCGTGAATCCCAGGTACATTCAGTCTGCCCATTAACGGTTTGAATCTCGGCCGGTTCCTGATGAACCAATCGAGATTCGAACTGCGTATGGCTGGCTTACTCGTGCTCAGATACACCCAAGTGAGAGGCAAGGGAGCATGCAGCTACCACGTTCGGTTCCCTAATTACCTAAAAGGATAGATACAATCACAAGTCATGAAATTGTCTAAGTCCACACCAGACTCCTTAGACGCAAATATTTGTGGAGGGGCCCATAAATCCCCCTTGAGGTAGAGACACCAATAAGGTTGATGCAGGCCCTGCATAAAATACACTTGTAGTATTTCGAAATAATTCAGAGATCCCATACCTTATTGCATTTTTTTGGGTAATCACCAGGGAGATATGCAAGATAAGTTTACCAGAGATTTACAAAAATCCAAGGTTGGTGCCATAGCCAATTTCCATTTTAAAACAATTGCCTTCAACTTCCCAAAGTGTTATACTCACCTGTTCTCACTACTGCCAGATCTCCCATATACAGAAAATTCAAAATTATTGATTTGGAAATGCTGTCCACTGTTGCCTAATACAAAGACCTTCAAACGGAATGAACTGCGATTTTCACAGAAGAAATGGTGGCATTGATAAATTACATAAAGCTCAATTTACAAATTCAAAGGGTAACTCTACTTTCGTGGTGAAAAAAAATAGCAAATAAAGAAAAAATAATATAGCACATATAATTGCAACACTAATCATATTGTAATTGAATGTTATTAAAAATTACCTTTCCTTTTCAATCTGCAGCTCTGTAATTTTCTGAGAATGCATTGCAATATGGTTACCTGGAGCTGTTCTGTACACAGAATGTGTACTGGCCACTCCCCAGAAACACAATTTCCTGCTTGTGTGATTGGCTCACCAGTTTTTCCAGAAGACTGCACTAAGATACAAGTCAGATTTCAGGCATCCCCTGCAACAAAAATGTCATTTTTGGAGAGATACTTTCAATAGGAACACGTCTAAAGGGATGCAGGCCCAGCAGATCTCTTCATTAGTGCTCTGCAGCTGCACACCTGACAGTTAATTATGAAACTACTCCCTTTAGACCCACCTAGAACAGAGGCACAGACAAACACACAGGGATTTCTTCAGAATAACAAAAGGTAGGAATCTGCCACAAAGTTTGTTCTAATCCCTGCAATGTATATAGATCACCCAGAGGGGAATGTTTTTTTCTCAACAAAAATGGAGTTATGCTTTAACACATCAGGAGAAGGAACCCAATGTTCCAGAAAAATTGACTGCTCTTTTCAGAGTTCAATGAGATTTGAAAATCATAGTCTCATGACAAAAGTTACAATCCTTATCCTTGTGCTTAAGATTTGTGGCTTAAACCTAGAATGTGTAGATTGACTCAAACTTAAACAGCTGTGTAAAGGGAATACAGCTGAACAACTGAGAAACATTCTAAAAGTGTGAGGGTGCAATAGTAGTGAGGATTTCACCTTCACATTTCACACAATAACAAATATGAACATAGTAGCAAAACACAACATGGTCATCCTCCATCAGGAAGGTCCTTCCCCAACCAAGGGCTCTAATAGAATGCAGTTGGTCCACTGAAAACAACGCTACAGGAATGAATGTATGCAGGCAACAGTAAAGCTCCACTATTGCAAATGGAGATAGTGGTTTTGTCAGAATTGATGGAAAAATTGAGAAGTACAGCAGATTCCTATCCTTCATGCAATACCGTCTGGGAGGCATCTGTTCATTTGCAACTTATTTCTGCAGCATGACAAAGGCCCCATACACATGACCAATATCATAAACAACTATTTGCAGCCAAAAGAACGACTTGTGTAACAATTAAACCAGTCTGGGATTAGAGGAAAATGAGTCAACAGAAATATGTGGTGGAGCCATGTCAAGTTCTTCGGAATGCCTAAAAACAACCAACCATAAGTACCTTCAGAGACAGAATGTAAGTGTGCCAAAGAGGACTGTTGCTGTGGTAAAGACAAAGGGTAGTCACACCAAACACTACATTTCATTTAGGCCTTTCTTCCTGTTTATTGCTCTTACCATGCCAGCCTTTCTTAACCAAAGGCTATTAAAAAAATATAAAACCCAGAACTCCGAGCTGTGAGAAATGAATTACCAGGGGATCACAATCAAAATTTCAGACAGTTGCATAAACTATTTTAGCATAGTTGGCACAAAAAAAGGTGAAACTGTAATAATGGAACCACTTCAAGTATTATCTCTAAACTATTTAATTAATTTGTATCCAAATCCATATTCTGCAAAATTATTTTAAAAAATTGTCACCTTCCATTATATAGATTAAAAATCCAGGACAATATTGTCCATAGAAATTATGCAGCACTGATCGCCAATTTTTTAACCTGCACATATTTTTTCTAGCTATTTGGAAACAAATAGATATATAAAGAACAACTAATACACAAACAATTTATATTTTGTATATACACACAGTACATAGGATATATCAAGAGATAGCATGGATAAAATAAGGTTTTTCATCATGTTTTGTAATACGAATAGATTTGAAAATAAAATCAGATGACTCTTCAATGCATTTAAGACTGTCACTGTTAAATGTATACAAAACCTCCAGCGAAGATAAAATAATATTTGCAGCGACAGGAAACACTAACACGAATTAGGGTTAAAATAATAACTTGCAAAAGTGGGGTTACTAAGGCCAGATCTTACATGCACAAAGTAAACACGTTGTACTAAAGTACTCTTGTCCAAGAACAACTGTTCACATTCAAGTTACACAAGTTCATGAAAGATTCCCTGTTGTGCAAGATCAAATCCTCTGTTCATTCACAGTATGAAAACAAATGGAGGAAATAAGGCCCTGCAGGTCAAATATGTTCAAAAGCACTATGGGTAGTAACTGGCCAACGCTAATTATGTATTTATCTAAACATATAAGCAAATGTGCTCAAAAAGTGGTCCTTCAGAGTTCACATATTTATAAGAAATGTTGTTTTTTATTTTTATAACTTTTTATCTAGGGCTTACCGGTTAAAACAGTTATTTTAAATCAAAAACAAAAGTGTTGTACTCACTTTGTAAATTAAAGGAGAACAAAGGCTGGGTTCACACTTATGCGAATTGGATGTGGTTTCTCCACATCCAATTCGCATGACAGGAGACTATGACCGGCTCTCAATGGAGTCGGTTCACACAGCTCCAGGTCTACATTTGGAAAGGGTCCTGTGCTTCTTTGGCTCTGAATCAGGTGTGAATCAGGTCCGAATGTATGCCCGACTTCGCACCTGAATTGGAGAACATGGACACAAGGGACACCCTGCTGTGAGCCACGGCTGCAGCATGCCTGAACCCAGCCTAAAGGCATTTTATTTTTAATTTTTGATTAAGTAAGGGAATGTTATAACTAGAGTTGAGCGAACCTGGACTGTAAAGTTCAGGTCCGTACCGAACTTTGGGGTGTCCGAGACCCGAACATTTCAAAAAAAAGTCCGGGTTCGAGTTCGGGGTTCTGGTATTTGATTCCACGTGTTGAATAGCTGCCAAGGGCAGCCAATCAACCAGTGTTTCCAATCAACCAGTGCATGTAAACACGGACCTCGGCTCTGTGTGAGGGGGAAGGGCTGTGATCACAGCCTTCCTTTACGTGAAGGCTGTGACCACTTCCCTTCCCCAGATAGGCAGTCCCCCATACAGTAAGAACACGCCCAGGGAACACAGTTAACCCTTAGAGAGCCCCCTGCAGGTTAACCCCTTCACTGCCAATGGCATTTACACAGTAATCAGTGCATTTTTATAGCACTGATCGCTGTATAAATGCCAATGGTCCCAAAAAAGTGTCAAAATGGTCCGACATGTCCGCTGAAATATCGCAGTACCGCAAAAAAATCGCAGATCGCCGCCATTATTAGTAAAAAATAAAAAAAAATTAAAAACTCCAAAAATGAATTCTCATCATCCGTAAACGCGACCACTTTTGCGCAAACCAATCAATAAACGCCGATTGCGATTTTTTTTATCGCAAATATGAGGAAGAATATAAATCGGCCAAAAACGGTGAAAAAAAATGTTTTTTTATATTTTTTTTTGGATTTGTATTTTAGGAAAAAGTAAGAAATTTGGGTTTTTTTGCAAAATTGTTGCTCTTCTTTTGTTTATAGCGACGATCAGAAATGACGCAGCGGTGATCAAATACCACCAAAAGAAAGCTCTATTTGTGGGAAAAAAAGGACGCAAATTTCGTTTGGGTACAACGTCGCACGACCGCGCAATTGTCAGTTAAAGCGACGCAGCGCCAAATCGCAAAAAGAGCTCCGGTCCTAAAGCTGGAAATTCTTTCCGGGGCTGAAGTGGTTAAGGGAAAGATTATTCTAAAATCATCTCCAAGTTCTATAGGGAAAGGTTCCAGCTGTTGCTTCGAGGGACAGATTATTGTACTAAAATTATCTCCAAGTTCTATAAGGAAAGTTTCTTCCAGCCGCCTAGAGAGCCATATTATTGTTCTAAAATCATGTCCAAGTTCTATAAGAAGAGTTTCTTCCAGCCACACAGAAAGCCATATTATTGTTCTAAAATTAATGATTTTAGAACAATAATATGGCTCTCTATGTGGCTGGATGAAACTTTCCCTATAGAACTTGGAGAGGATTTTAAATCATCATTTCTTGCACAAAAATAAAAAAAAACAGTGTTGGCTACCTCCTCCTCCTCCACCGCCACTTTCACCGCCTCCTCAACCTCCAACTCCACATCCACCTCCATTTTTGATTTTTTTTATGTGATTTTACCTTAAAAATTATTTTAAGTTATTTCCCTATCCCCATTTCTTTGTAGGGCACTTGTCCGACTCTTACACCCATTTTCCTTCCTTTTGCAGACCTCTAGGACTTGCCAGGACTTTGTTACAGCCATTTTTGTGCCTAAAAGTTTGGGTCCCCATTGATTTTAATGGGGTTCAGGGTCCGGGACAAAGTTCGGGTCAAGTCCGGTCCAGAACCCGGACTTTGTCCGGAAGTTCGGCCGAACCTGCAGAACCCGAACTTCCAGAGATTCGATCAACTCTAGTTATAACCCATCTATATCTCATTGGGGAGATTTACCTTCATTTCCCATCCCATAGTCAAAGCAAGAAGTGAGATGAAATCCCTTTTAGGCTGGGTTCACACTGCAGTGCACTCCGGCTCACAGCAGGGGTCTGGTGCATCCCCGTTCACAGTCAGTTTCAGGTCTGATTTCTGCCTGAATTTTGGGCTGAATAAGGACCTGAAACTGACCAAAAGACACACAGGGCCCCTGTGCAAATTTGCCGGCTCCATAGAGAATCTCCTGCTATTGCAAATTGGATGCTTCGCATAGGTGTGAACCCAGCCTCAAAGTAAGGGAATGTCACCAGAAATAGTGTCCCCATTCAAAATTTTCCTTTCTATAATTGTCCTGGGGGCAACCCAAAATGTAGGATTTTCTTTTACTTTCACTTTCCAAGATAGCGGTAAGCAGGACAAATAGAGAGGGTAAATCTACCTGGGGCGCAGATAGCAATAAAAACTTGGCAGGTGTTCCAATGCCTCTCCACTCTATCCAGAACAAAAAAAAAACATTTTGCCTTTAGTCATACTTTAAGAAATGTATAACATTTGCTCATCAAGTAAAATGTAGAGGGAAATGCAGTAATAGGGAGAAAAAACAGGAAAGTGCCACTAAGTGTAGTAGATCGTGATGTGTTGCCCTCATAATAGGCTACACACAAGATACTCGCAAGCGGCTCTTGGCACCAGCAGGCTTTCTCCTCGCCTCTGAAGCATTCCAGATGGATGACAGACACAGCACCCAGCACCACCGCAACTAGATGAGCCCTCTTTTTGTCTTTTATCTTGTGAGTAGCCCATTATGGGGGAAAAATAAACACATCACGATCTACTACACTTGGTGGCACTTTCCTGTTTTTTTCCCCTTCCTTCTATTTTCACAGAGTGAGCTATGCTCTTGGACAAGCTGGGCCTAGTGTATGGACTTTCCAGTGACTCTTTTGGACTTAATACTTAGTGTTTCTTTACCTCTGCGTTAACTACTTACCCTCTGGAAATGCAGTAATATATTTGTGAATAGAGGTTGCTCTAAGAATAATTCAAGGCACTGCCTGTGTGCATTCAATTTTAGAGTACAGTGGAGTAAAAGGCAGTATAGGAGAAAACAAGTAGAGAAAAAAAACAAGATATAGAGCAGCCTTTCTCAATCTTTTTAACCCAGAGGAAAGCTTGAAATTGGTCGGGCCTCGGGGAACCCATGTTAAAACCAATTCATGGTCAGCGGGAAAATGTCATTTATGTATGGCCAGCTTTACAGTGATGATCAGATTGCCAACCATGTAGACAGCTAAAATGATCATTAATGTCCTGCAACTGACTGTGCCAAGTGGCTTTGGCCCTGGAACCATGCATGCACCATCAAATTGGAGGTCAGCTACAGCTTAGGGAATCCCAAGGCAAGGACCATGTAATGTTAATAAATGAGGGGGGGTGTGTGGCTGTGGCACTGTTCTTAGTGAGAAGGGGAAAGAGAAAAGAAAACTAAGGCTGCTGCCCCCACTCTGAGCCAGAAATCTGGTATCAAAGATAGTGAAGGATTAAATGTGGGAAATGGCGCTGCCTCGTGAAACCGTTTCCTTCCCATGGATAGTACCGCTGGTCCTCACGGATTATTATCAAAACGAAGGGTGGCAGTTAGGGTTATTCAAATATAGTCCTGTAACAATATTGCAAACACTTACATGTGGTTACGAGAAGTCAGATGCGGGTGCTCTGAGCGATAACCGGAACTTCCACTGCGTTCCAATCAGACCGGAAATGCGTAATGACACTGACCAGAGGCTCCACCTGACGCGTTTCGTCACACGGACGTCATCGGAGCAATATTGTTACAGGACTATATTTGATCATCCCTAACTGCCACCCTTCGTTTTGATAATCCGTGAGGACCAGCGGTACTATCCACGGGAAGGAAACGGTACCTAGAGGGAACCCTCCGGAGATAGGTGTGAACTGTGAGTGGGAGTGTGTAGGAGGGGAGCACGTTTGCAGTTTGATCCATCAGCTCCATCTCCTCACTTCCCCCACACCTCTTGGTTCAGCCACCACTGTGTTGAGATGGTGAACCAACAGTAGGACCATTACACTGTTGGCACTATTTTTTATTGCAGGACTTGTTAAAGCTGTATTCACCGCATGTTCTTTCTTATCACTAAGCATTATATTGTTTTGTACACCGAGTTATTCATCACTCAGAAGTGACCCTAGCAGGGGATCTTCTGCTTTTTGCACAATTGCACTTTGATTTGAGCCATTCTTGCACATATATATATTATATTTTATAATACTAATTAGAAGCTACTAATTTATACTTGTCTAAGAATATGTTTATTATTGGTGTATGGATTATTTATAATTGTTGTTTATAATTGCTATTTATTGATTCAAGTTTACACACTACACATTTTATTGGGGTTGGTTTCCCTTTTTCTCCCCATTTTTTTGTCGGCACAGGAGCACTTTAAACATATTCACGAGGCAGCGCAAGGACCATGTAACATTATAGAAAATATTCATTGATGGACACAATAGTTTGAGATAATCAGTTTTGTTAATTGGTAATGATTATAACAGAGTTTATGGTTGTATATGACTTTTTTCATTTAGAGTCCTTTCAAACTGGGGCTGTCCGAGTGGCAGCGGTAAAGCGCCGCAGGTTTAGCAGCACTTTTCCGCTGTTGTAGCGGCAGTTTGGCGTCACCATTTGGGTGGTACTGGGGCACGTTTAAGGGGCTAAAAAGGGGTTTTAAAGCGCCGGCGCGCATCGCTTCTGAAACGGTGTACAGCCACTTCGGAAGCGCTGCCCATTCATTTCAATGGGCAGGGGCGGTGGAGGAGAGGTGTATACATTTAATAATGCAATGGGGTACTGTGCAGTTCATATATGGAGGAAACGCCTCTAATGCACAAAATATTCATAAAAACTGTGATGCAGATGTATATAAAGTGCATATATAAAACATGACTCCGTGCCTATGGGTTGTGCAATAAATTGTGAAAATATATAAATACACATCAAAATAAAACAATACCATAGATAAAGTAACTTTATCTGAGGAAGTCACGTGATGTGACGTAATGCGTAGGACCGGATACAGCCCAAGCCGGAAGCACAGTGAGAGACGGCGGTGCCGCTTTTAAATTTTGTATATGCGTGTGATTTTCTTAATCAATGTAGGCAGCCAACTTTATATTTAACCACATCAGTACCGGGCACGAAAACCCCCTTCCTGTCCAGGCCGTTTTTCAGCTTTCAGCGCTATCACACTTTGAATGACAATTACTCAGTCATGCAACATTGTACCCATATGAAATGTGCGTCCTTTTTTCCACACAAATAGAGATTTCTTTTGGTGGTATTTAATCACTAGGGTTTTTTTTATTTTTTGTGCTATAAATAAAAAAAGATTGAAAATTTTTTGAAAAAATGCCTTTTTCTTCGTTTCTGTAATAAAATTTTGCAAATTAGTAACTTTTCTTTGAAAATTTTGGCCAAAATTTATACTGCTAGCTATCTTTGGTAAAATAACCCAAATAAGTGTATATTATTTGGTTCTTGTGAAAGTTATTGAGTCCACAAGCTATGCTGCCAATCATTGAAAATTGATCACATCTGATCACACCTGATATACTGACGGCCTATCTCATTTCTTGAGACCCTAACAAGTCAGGAAAGTACAAATACCCCCCAAATGACCCCTTTTTGGAAAGTAGACATTCCAAGGTATTTAGTAAGAGGCATAGTGACATTTTTGAAGTTGTCATTTTTACCCACAATTCTTTGCAAAATGAAGATTTTTTTTTTCTTTTCTTTTTTTCCCACAAAATTGTCATTGTAACAGGTTATTTCTCACACACAGCATATGCATACCACAGATTACACCCCAAAACACATTCTGCTACTCCTCCTGAGCATGAAGATACCACATGTCTGAGACTTTTTCACAGCCTGGCCACATGCAGAGGCTCAACATGCAGGGAGTGCCGTCAGGTATTCTAGGGACATAAATTACACATCCAATGTCATGACGACCTATCACATTTTTGAAGGCCCTGGAGCACCAGGACAATGGAATTGCCCACAAAATGACCCCATTCTGGAAAGCAAATACCCCAACTAATAATCTATGAGCCATAATGAGTCTTTCGAACGGTTCATTTTTTCTCCAGTAGTTTTTGGAAAATGTGGGTAAATAATGAAAACGCATTTTTTTTTACACAAAGTTGACCATTTATAAGATATTTCCAACACATAGCATGTACATAGCAAAAATTACACCCCAAAATACATTCTGCTATTCCTCCTGAGTATGGCGATACCACATGTGTGAGACTTTTACATAGCCTGACCACATACTGAGGCCCAACATTGAACTAGCACCTTCAGGCGTTCTACAAGCATAAATTACACATCTCATTTCTCAACACTCTATTACATTTTTGAAGGTCCTGGAGCACCAGGACAATGGAATTGCCCACAAAATGACCCCATTTTGGAAAGAAAACACCCCAATGTATAATCTATGAAGCATAATGAGTCTTTTGAACACGTCATTTTTTTCCAGTAATTTTTGGAAAATGTGGGAAAAAAATTTAAAAAAGGCTTTTATTTTTACACAAAGTTGTCCATTTATAAGATATTTCCAACACATAGCATGTACATAGAAAAAATTACCCCCAAAATACATTCTACTACTCCCCCCGTGTATGGCGATGCCAAATGTGTGAGATTTTTACAGGTGATGTTTACTCATGGGTGTGACGGTAACTGACAGGTGACTGGCGATTGTCACCAATGGGTGACTGGCGGTGGTCACTGATGGGTGACCGGTGTCTGGTGGTGGTCACTGATGGGTGACGGGTGTCTGGTGGTAGTCACTGATGGGTGACGGGTGCCTTGCTGTGGTCACTGATGGGTGACGGGGTGTCTGGCGGTAGTCACTGATGGGTGACGCGTGTCTGGCAGTAGTCACTGATGGATGACGGGTGACTGGCGGTGGTCACTAATAGGTGATGGGTGACTGGCGGTGGTCCCTGATGGGTGACGGCTGTCTGGTGGTGGTTACTGATGGGTGACTGGTGGTGGTCACTGATGGGTGACGGGTGACTGGTGGTGGTCACTGATGGGTGACTGGTGGTGGTCACTGATGGGTGTCTGGTGGTGATCACTAATGTGTGACGGGTGACTGGCGGTGGTCACAGATGCGGGATGGGTGACTGGCGGTGGTCACTGATGATTGACGGGTGACTGGCGGTGGTCACTGATGGGTGACGGGGGACTGGCGGTGGTCACTGATGGGTGACCGATGACTGGCGGTGGTCACTGATGGGTGACGGGTGACTGGCGGTGGTCACTGAAGGGTGACTGGCGATGGTTACTGATAGGTGACTGGTCATGGTCACTGATGGGTGACTGGCAGTGGTCACTGATGGGTGAGGGGTGACAGGCCACGGGTGACTGGCGGTGGTTACTGATGGATGACGGCCATGGTCAGTGATGAGTGACAGGTGACAGGCTACATCAGTGTTGGGTGACACACCACGGTCGCTGATGGGTGACGGGTGACATTCCACGGTCACTGACGGGTGACACGTCAAGGTCAGTGACTGGTGACACGCCACGGTCAGTGATGGGTGACACACCACGGTCAGTGATGGGTGACAGGCCACGGTCACTGATGGGTGACATGCCACGGTCAATGACAGGTGACCCGCCACGGTCAATGACGGGTGACGAGTGACAGACCATGGTGACTGACGGGTGACAGGTGCACTTTATGGGGGCATATGGGGTGACTGTTGGGGTGACAAGTGCATTGGGGGGGGTGTGTCAGTGTGCTTTTACTTTTCAGATCAGTAACTCGCTGATCCCAGCTCTTCTCTCCTCACACTGGACACTGTGTGAGGAGAGAAGGGCTGGTAACTGTGAGTTATCGCTCTGTTTACATTGGAAGTGATCGGCTGTGAAGTAGATCACAGCCGATCACAAGGTATCAGCCGCCAGCTGGTGGCTGATACCTGTGTTGGTGACTGGCAGTGTTCCCCAGGAACACGCCGCCAACTGACACGCACGCACAGCGCGCTCCCGATCGCGCGCATGCACAGTGCGAATCGGGGAAGTGCCATTTGTGATCAGCCGTGACTTTGTAAACAGCCATGCCCAATGGCTTTCACCCCGGTCGGTGACGCGGCGTGTCCTGAGGACACGCCGACAGAGCCGGGATGCGCGCGCCCGATCGCGCGCAATCCCAGCTTAAAGGGGCAACGTCATATGACGTCCGTCCGGAACGAGAGCCGCTCCGCCGTCATTTGACGGCGGGCGGACGGCAAGCGGTTAAATAAATAGTTTGGCATTACTGTATCACACTATGGGAGCCTGTCTTCTCTATCCCTGAGGGGGAGCTTTGCCAGTAGTTACCACACTAGAGAAACTGAGAGGAACCCGAGAGGAAAGATTTGAGGGAAGAACGCCCCCTAGGAGGGAGGATTATGCAGCACAGCTAGTGGATATCTAGCTAAAGGCGCAAATACTGTGCCCTGGAGGTGAGAGTTCTGTGAGCACATATAGGAGAGCACCGTCACAAGGGTCCCCCTGGTGGTGTTTGAAGATCTCTACCAGATCAACTCTTATGAACATTTGCATAGCCTCAAGCACTTTATTTAATGATTTCTGAGTACTTGTTCTAACATGGATATATCTTTCAATATCACATGTGGTTTTGATTCACTTGAAGAATTGTTTCAGCTATTCATGGACTTTTTATTCTTATTTTTGCACTAAGTCACTTTATGTATGGTATTGTTTTATTTTGATGTGTATTTATATATAGAAACGAAGAAAAAGGCATTTTTCCAAAAAATTTTCAATCTTTTTTTATTTATAGCACAAAAAATAAAAAAAACCCTAGTGATTAAATACCACCAAAAGAAATCTCTATTTGTGTGGAAAAAAAGGACGCAAATTTCATATGGGTACAATGTTGCATGACTGAGTAATTGTCATTCAAAGTGTGATAGCGCTGAAAGCTGAAAAATGGCCTGGACAGGAAGGGGGTTTTCGTGCCCGGTACTGATGTGGTTAAATATAAAATTGGCTGCTTACATTGATTAAGAAAATCACACGCATATACAAAATTTAAAAGCGGCACCGCCGTCTCTCACTGTGCTTCCGGCTTGGGCTGTATCCGGTCCTATGCATTACGTCACGTCACGTGACTTCCTCCGATAAAGTCACTTTATCTATGGTATTGTTTTATTTTGATGTGTATTTATATATTTTCACAATTTATTGCACAACTCATAGGCACTGAGTCATGTTTTATATATAAACTTTATATACATCTGCATCACAGTTTTTATGAATATTTTGTGCATTAGAGGCGTTTCCTCCATATATGAACTGTGCAGTACCCCATTGCATTATTAACTCTATCCAGTACTATTGTGTATAGTATCAGTATTGCAGCAGTTGTGTTTGGGGTTTTCATTGGAGGAGATTCATATATACATAGTGTGGTAGCGCAGGGGATCTATTTACACTCTTCTCCAGGTGTATACATTGCTTGCGCACCGCCCCAAAAATGCTCCTTGCAGGAGGTTGTTTCCTCTCCTGCAAGCGCGCCGCCCCAGTGTGAAAGGACACACTGACTTTAGTTAAGAAGCGTTTTACATACACTATTTTTAGCTAAAAAAATGCCTGTAAAGCGCCTCAGTGTAAAAGGGGTCTTAAAGTTTTTTTTTTTTTTTTAATGTGTAAATGTTTAGGCTCCATGCACCCTGAAGCTGATAAACGACCGTTTATGGTCATTTGGGTGTTTTTTTAACAGCCCAAAAACGCCCCTTTATGTTATCACACATGCACACATGGACGTTTATTGTCGTTTAACAGTAGTGGCGTTTTTGGGCTGTTATCTGAACGCCCTGAATTGGCGTTCAAGAGTCGTTCTACTGACCACAAAAAACGCTGGACGCTGCTTACAAAACGCTGCTTAAAGAACATTTTCTAAGCAGCGTCTCCTGCCACTAAAATTCGATGCCCAGAGAGCGTCCAGTGTGCATGGAGCCTTAGAGTTACACAAAGGGGTTCACTTACTAAAGCTTAAAAGTGCAAAATCAGCTTCAAAGTGTTATTGTCAAAGCTTGATTGAACAAGCTGAGGTTAGAAGCTTATTGGCTAGCATGCACAGCTGCACCGGTTTTTGCACTCTCCAGTTTTAGTAAATCAACTCCATAGTATTTAGATAGACACATTGAGGCTAATAGCTGTCACTTAGGCCCATGGATAAGAACAATTCCAAACAGTACATTTTACACTCTGCAATCCTAAAAACTACAGAGACTTTAACCACTTGCTGACCGCCTAATTGCAGTTTTACTGCTACAGGGCAGCAGCTGTCTGCCGGATCACGTATATACAGTATCTCTCAAAAATGAGTACACCCCTCACATCTTTGTAAATATTTTATTTTATCTTTTGTGTGACAACACTGAAGAAATGACACTTTGCTGCAATGTAAAGTAGTGAGTGTACAGCTTGTATAACAGTGTAAATTTGCTGTCCACTCATAATAACTCAACACACAGCCATTAATCTCTAAACCGCTGGCAACAAAAGTGAGTACACCTCTAAGTGAAAATGTCCAAATTGGGCCCAATTAGCCCTTTTCCCTCCTTGGTGTCATGTGACTCGTTAGGGTTACAAGGGAGCAGGTGTGTTAAACTCTCTCACATTAGTCACTGGAAGTTCAACATGGCACCTCATGGAAAAGAACTCTCTGAGGATCTGAAACAAAGAATTGTTGCTCTACATAAAGATGGACTAGGCTATAAGAAGATTGCCAAGACCCTGAAACTGAGCTGCAGCACAGTGGCCAAGACCATACAATGGTTTAACAGGACAGGTTCCACTCAGAACAGGCCTCGCCATGGTCGATCACATTGAGTGCACATGCTCAGCGTCATATCCAGAGGTTGTCTTTGGGAAATAGACATATGAGTGCTGCCAGCATTGCTGCAGAGGTTGAAGTGGTGGTGGGGGGGGTCAGCCTATCAGTGCTCAGACCATACGCTACACACTGCATCAAATTGGTCTGCATGGCTGTTGTCCTAGAAGGAAGCATCTTCTAAAGATGATGCAGAAGAAATCCTCAAAACAGTTTGCTGAATACAAGCGGACTAAGGACATGGAATACTGGAACCATGTCCTGTAGTCTGATGAGACCAGGATAAACTGGTTCAGTTGGTGTCAAGCGTGTGTGGTGGCAACCAGGTGAGGAGTACAAAGACAAGTGTGTCTTGCCTACAGTCAAGCATGATGGTGGGAGTGTCATGGTCTGGGGCTGCATGAGTGCTGCCAGCACTGAAGAGCTACAGTTCATTGAGGGAACCATGAATGCCAACATGTACTGTGACATACTGAAGCAGAGCATGGCCCCCCCTTCAGAGACTGGGCCGCAGGGCATTAGTCCAACATGATAATGACCCCAAACACACCTCCAAGACAACCACTGCCTTGCTAAAGAAACTGAAGGTAAAGGTGATGGACTGGCTAAGCATGTCTCCAGACCTAAACCCTATTGAGCATCTCTGGGGCGTCCTCAAACGGAAGGTGGAGGAGCGCAAGGCCTCTGACATCCACCAGCTCCGTGATGTGGAAGAGGACTCCAGTGGCAACCTGTGAAGCTCTGGTGAACTCCATGCCCAAGAGGGTTAAGGCAGTGCTGGAAAATAATGGTGGCCACACAAAATTTTGACACTTTGGGCTTAATTTGGACATAGGGGCATACTCACTTTTGTTGCCAGCGGTTTAGATATTAATGGCTGTGTGTTGAGTTATTTTGAGGGGACAGCAAATTTACGCTGTTAGGCCCCTTTCACACAATTGGACTACTCAGATCTGAGCGGGCCACCCATAGACCTCTATAGGCAGACGGATGTCAGCAGAGATGTGTCCGCTGACACCAGTCTGCCATCCGATCCGTTAAGATCCGCTAAAATAGTCGTATGGGTGATACGTTTACCACCCGTCTAGCAGACCAAATTGGATGGGATCGGATGAAAATGGACAGGCGGATCTGTTTTCATCCGATCTGCCCATAGAGGACAGCAGAGAGCTGACAGGTCCATCCCTGCACAGCGTGCAGAGACGGAGCTGTCATCCACCAACTCAGTGAAGATCATCGGAGAGATATCCCGCTGAGCCTTGCAGACCCCGCTGAGCATATCCGCTCAGTGTAAAAGGGGCTTTATATAAGCTGTACAGTGGAGCAAAAAAGTATTTAGTCAGCCACCAATTGTTCAAGTTCTCCTGCTTAAAAAGATGAGAGAAGCCTGTAATTTTCATCATAGGTACACTTCAACTATGAGAGATAGAATGAGAAAAAAAATCCAGAAAATCACAATGTCTGATTCTTAAAGAATTTATTTGCAAATTATGGTGGAAAATAAGTATTTGGTCAATAACAAAAGTTCATCTCAATACTTTACGTTTTCTTTAAGCCTCCACAAGGTTTTTACACACTGTTGATGATGGTTTGGTCCATTCCTCCATGCAGATCTCCTCTAGAGCAGTGATGCTTTGGGGCTGTCGCTGGGCAACACGGATTTTCAACTCCCTCCAAAGATTGAGATCTGGAGACTGGCAAAGCCACTCCAGGACCTTAAAATGCTTCTTACAAAGCCACTCCTTCACTGCCCGGGTGGTGTGTTTGGGATCATTGTCATGCTGAAAGACCCAGCCACGTTTCATCTTCAATGCTCTTGCTGATGGAAGGAGGTTTTTACTCAAAATCTCACAATACATGGCCCCATTCATTCTTTCCTTTACACGGATCAGTCATCCTGGTCCCTTTGCAGAAAAACAGCCCCAAAGCATGATGTTTCCACCCCCATGCTTCACAGTAGGTATGGTGTTCTTTGGATGCAACTCAGCATTCTCTCTCCTCCAAACACGATAAGTTGAGTTTTTACCAAAAAGTTCTATTTTGGTTTCACCTGACCATATGACATTCTCCCAATCCTCTTCTGGATCATCCAAATGCTCTCTAGCAAACTTCAGACGGGCCCGGACATGTGCTGGCTTAAGCAGGGGGACAAGTCTGGCACAGCAGGATTAGAGTCCCTGGTGGGGTAGTGTGTTACTGATGGTAGCCTTTGTTACTTTGGTCCCAGCTCTCTGCAGGTCATTCACTAGGTCCTCCCGTGTGGTTCTGGGATTTTTGCTCACAGTTCTTGTGATCATTTTGTCCCCACGGGGTGAGATCTTGCATGGAGCCCCAGATCGAGGGAGATTATCAGTGGTCTTGTATGTCTTCCATTTTCTAATAATTGCTCCCACAGTTGATTTATTCACACCAAGCTGCTTACCTATTGCAGATTCAGTCTTCCCAGCCTGGTGCAGGTCTATAATTTTGTTTCTGGTGTCCTTTAAAAGCTCTTTGGTCTTGGTCATAGTGGAGTTTGGAGTCTGACTGTTTGAGGTTGTGGACAGGTGTCTTTTACACTGATAACGAGTTCAAAGAGGTGCCATTAATACAGGTAATGAGTGGAGGACAGAGGAGCCTCTTAACCACTTCAGCCCCAGAAGGATTTCCCACTTTAGGACCAGAGCCCTTTTTGCGATTCGGCACTGCGTCGCTTTAACTGACAATTGCGCGGTCGTGCGACGTCGTACCCAAATTAAATTTGCGTCCTTTTTTTCCCACGAATAGAGCTTTCTTTTGGTGGTATTTGATCACCTCTGCATCATTTCTGATCACCGCTATAAACAAAAGAAGAGCGACAATTTTGCTAAAAAAAACAAATTTCTTACTTTTTGCTAAAATACAAATCCAAAAAAATATATAAAAAAACATTTTTTTTCATCAGTTTTGGCCGATTTATATTCTTCCTCATATTTGTGATAAAAAATCGCAATCGGCGTTTATTGATTGGTTTGCGCAAAAGTGGTCGCGTTTACGGATGATGAGAATTCATTTCTGGGGTTTTTATTTTTTCTTAATTTTTTACTAGTAATGGCGGTGATCTGCGATTTTTAGCGGTACTGCACTATAGCAGCGGACATGTCGGACCATTTTGACACTTTTTTGGGGCCATTGGCATTTATACAGCGATCAGTGCTATAAAAATGCACTGATTACTGTGTAAATGCCATTGGCAGTGAAGGGGTTAACCTGGAGGGGGCGCTTTAAGGGTTAACTGTGTTCCCTGGGCGTGTTCTAACTGTATGTGGGCAGCCCTAGCAGAGGAAGGGGAGCGATCACAGCTTCCATATAGAGGAAGGCTGTGATCACAGCCCTTCCCCCTCTCACAGAACGGAGATCCGTGTTTACTTACACGGACCTCCGTTCTTTCACTGCGGGGGGGGGCATCGCGGGTAGCCGGCGGAGATCGAGTCCGCCGCACCTGCTCCCTGACCCCCCCAACACAGTGAGCGCGCGGGCGCGCCCTGACAGTGCATGATATCGCAGCCGCCGTTGTATGACGGTGTTTTGCGATATCGAGCCATCTTGTCACCAAGTGGTTAAAGAAGAAGTCTTGCTTTTTTGTAGGTGACCAAATACTTATTTTCCACCATAATTGGCAAATAAATTCTTTAAAAATCAGACAATGTGATTTTCTAGATTTTTTTCTCATTCTGTCTCTCATAGTTGAAGTGTACCTATGATGAAAATTACAGGCCTCTCTCATCTTTTTAAGTGGGAGAACTTGCACAATTGGTGGCTGACTAAATACTTTTTTGCCCCACTGTATAGTATACTCACTACTTTACATTGTAGCAAAGTGTCATTGCTTCAGTGTTGTCACATGAAAAGATAGAATAAAATATTTACAAAAATGTGAGGGGTGTACTCACCTTTGTGAGATACTGTATGTGATCCTGCACTTCCGCCTGCAAGGGGTAGGAAGTCAATCTGTGGGTGCCAGACACTTGCTGATCATCGGGTAGAGACTCTGAACAGAGCTCTGCCTATGGAAACAAGGCAGAGTTCCATTCAGACAGGGGGGAAAGGGATGGATTCTGTGTTCTTGCAAAACGATCTCTTCCCCTAATAAAAGCAGCAAACATAGTAAACACAAACACTAGCTAGGCACACAGTTAACCCTTTGATCCCTTGATGTTTAACCCCTTCCCAGCCAGTGTCATTAGTACAGTGACAGTGTATAGGTTTACCACTGATCACTGTATTAGTGTCAAAAGTGTCAGTTAGTGTCCTATTGTCCACCACAATATCACAGTCAAGTCACGCTATAGGTCGCGGATCACCGCCATTATTAGTATAAAAAAATAAATAAATAAAAATTCCAGTATATATCCCATAGTTTATAGATGCTATAACATTCGTGTAAATCAATCAATATACGCTTACTGGGATTTTTTTTTTTACCAAAAATATGCAGCAGAATACACATTGACCTAAATTTAAGAAGAAATTACATGTTTTCAATTTTTTATTGGATATGTTTTATAGCAGAAAATAAAAAATATTGTTTGTTTTTTTCAAAATTGTTGGATATAGTGCAAAAAATAAAAAACGTAGTGGTTATCAAATATCACCAAAAGTGGCCTGATCATGAAGAAGGGTAAATCTTTCGGAGGTCATGTGGCTAAGGTCTCATTTAGCAGCAGCACCAGGGGTAGGTAGGGTAACAAGACTGCAGAGATCGGTAGGTCCTGGACAGTAGCTAGAGCTTCCTGTATACCGTGACCCCCTATAAAGCACTATTCTTTTTTTTTTTTCAGTTTGCCCTGGTGACCTTTGTGTCTAGAACAGAAAGTGAAATATGTTGAGTTGTCACAGGCATAAGGAGGTGAGAGGAAATCTTTCTATAGGGAAACCTGTTCTGGTGTCCGCTGTCTAAGAGGGGATACCCCACAAAAAACTGCAGGGGTTCTACCATTGCCTACTCTAAACCAAAACTAAACAAAAAAATACTTTTCTTAACTTGAAGGGTAACAATAGAGTTAAAGGAGCAGGAGGGGTATTTCTAGGAGCTTCTAGCAGTCCAAGGAAACAATGTGAGGTATCATAAAAATGACTGCGCCAATGTCATAATATGTAACAGCTGCTGACACTACAATCTGACAGAATATTGTGGAAGTGGTTAAAAATGAAAAAGTGCAGTGCTAAATATGAACCATAATAAATGTGCAAAACAAGTACATGAATGATAATGATATCATATAACTGATGATAAAATACAATGTGCAAATGAGCAAGTGAAAGTGAACCAACATATATACTCAAATGTGCATGAAAGGTAAAGATATCATACATAAATCAATAAAGTGCACAGTAGATCTGCATATGGGTGTGCGCACTACAAAGGTTATCATTGGAGTTTGTTATAGACCTCCCAGTGTTAAAGAGGAGGTGGAGACTCTGCTCCTTGCACAGATAGAAAGAGCTGCAAGGGCTGGGACAGTGATAATAATGGGGGATTTTAACTACCCGGAAATTAACTGGAGTAATGGCACTGCTGGGACAGCTAAAGGGCAAACATTTATAGACCTATTACAGGACAATTTTATGGTCCAGTTTATTGAGGCCCCAACTAGGAATGATGCTTTGTTGGACCTGGTAACCTCAAACCATGCAGAACTTATTACCAATATTCATATAAAAGAACATCTGGGTAATAGTGACCATAACATGATTTCATTTAATGTAAGCTGCAAGCAACAAACACAAATGGGAAAGATAAAAACACTTTAGAAAGGGTAAACACAAACAACGAACGTCGAATGTAATTTACTTTAGTACAATACCAGTGATAATGGGTCTACAAGAAAATATACTTATAACCATTATTCAAGACGTACCAAACTCCAATGGTCCAGGTTGTTTCGTAGTAAGGATCAACCCCGGAGTTATTTGACCTGGTATTTTAACAGGACATTATCCAGATATTTACAAACGGGAAATCGACAGGGTCGTCACGGTAATGAGGTCAATTAAAGGCCCATCAATTTTAGGGGGTAATAATAGTGACAGGGTCGGGAACGTCGAGAAAGATAGACACGTTCCTCGTCTCAGAGGTGGAGGAGAAATT
>BLSH010053533.1:265970-280754 GCA_018402905.1 Glandirana rugosa | reverse complement strand
GGTGGTGGGTGGCTGATGATGGCTGGGTGGGTGGTGGGTGGCTGATGGTGGCTGGGGGGTGGTGGGTGGGTGGTAAATAGATGGTGGGGGGGAGTATTTTGTCACTAGGCAGCGCTGTGGGCATTACACATTGCCCACAGCGCTGCAGCACCACCTCTCTCCCCCCTCTCTCCTCTCACACTGCACCGATCGGTGCGGAGAGGAGAGAGAAGCCGGCGCTTCCGCCGGCTTGTTTACATGTGATCACGCCGTCATTTGACGGCGCGATCACGTGGTGAAAGGCCGCGCACAGCGGCCATTCACCACGATCCGTGATCAGTCGGGTCCCCCGGACCCGACGGTCACGGATGTTCCCGTGTGCGCGCCCCAGGGGAGCGCGATTCTGGGAGGACGTCAATAGACGTCCTCCCAGAATTAAGCAACCGCCCTGTAGACGTCAATTGTCTATGGGGCGGTTGTTAAGTGGTTAAAAAAGTATTCATACCCCCTGAAATTTTCCACATTTCGTCATGTTACAACCAAAAATGTAAATGTATTCTATTGGGATTTTATTTGTTAGACCAACACAAAGTGGTACATAATTGTGAAGTGGAAGGAAAATAACAAATGATTTTAACATTTTTTACAAATAAATATGTGAAAAGTGTGGCGTGCATTTGTATTCAGCCCCCTGAGTCAATTCTTTGTAGAACCACCTTTCCCTGCAATTACAGCTGCAAGTCTTTTTGGGGAGGTCTCTACCAGCTTTGCACATCTAGAGAGTGACATTTCTGCCCATTCTTATTTGCAAAATATCTCAAGCTCTGTCAGATTGGATGGAGAGCGTCTGTGAACAGCAATTTCAAGTCTTGCCACAGATTCTCAATTGGATTTTGTTCTGGATAAGCTTTGATCTAAACTATTCCATGTAGCTCTGGCTGTATGTTTAGGGTCGTTGTCCTGCTGGAAGGTGAACCTCTGCCCCAGTCTCAAGTCTTTTGCAGACTCTAACAGGTTTTCTTCTAAGATTGCCCTGTATTTGGCTCCATCCATCTTCCCATAAACTCTGAGCAGCTTCCCTGTCCCTGCTGAAGAAAAGCATTCCTACAACATCATGCTGCCACCACAATGTTTCACGGTGGGGATGGTGTGTTCAGGGTAATGTGTGTGTTAATTTTCTGCCACGCATAGTGTTTTGCTTTTAGACCAAAAAGTTCAATATTGGTATCATCTAACCAGAGCACCTTCTTCCACATGTTCGCTGTGTCCCCCACATGACTTCTCGCAAACAGGACTTCTTATGGCTTTCTTTCAACAATGGCTTTCTTCTTGCCACTCTTCCATAAAAGCCAGATTTGTAGAGTGCATGACTAATAGTTGTCCTGTGGACAGATTCTCCCACCTGAGCTGTGGATCTCTGCAGCTCCTCCAGAGTTACCATGGGCATCTTGGCTGCTTCTCTGATGAATGCTCTCCTTGCCCGGCCTGTCATTTTAGGTAGACGGCCATGTTTTGGTAGGTTGCAGTTGTGCCATACTCTTTCCATTTTCGGATGATGGATTGAACAGTGCTCCGTGACATGTTTAAAGCTTGGAATATATTTTTATAACCTAACCCGGCTTTAAACTTCTCCACAACTTTATCCCTCACCTGTCTGGTGTGTTCCTTGGTCTTCATGATGCTGTTTTTTCACTAAGGTTTTCTAACAAACCTTTGAGGGCTTCACAGAACAGCTGTAATTATACTGAGATTAAATTACACACAGGTAGACTCTGTTTACTAATTAGGTGACTTCTGCAGGCAATGCACGCCGCACTTTTCACTTATTTGTTTGTAAAACATTTTGAAAACCATTTATCATTTTCCTTCCACTTCACAATTATGTGCCACTTTGTGTTGGTCTATCACATAAAATCTCAATAAAATACATTTACGTTTTTGATACTAACATGACAGGTATGAATACTTTTTCAAGGCATTGTATTCTGCTACAAATTTTTGGTAAAAAAATCCCAAAAAGTGTATATTGATTGGTTTGCGCTAAAGTTATAGTGTCTCCAAACTATGGGATATTTTTATTTACTTATTTTTACTAGTAATGGCAGCGATCAGTGAGTTATAGTGGCACTGCGATTTTGCAGCGGAGAAATTGGACACCTAACTGACACTTTTTGGGGATCTGTGATGCTAATACAGTGATCAGTGCTAGAAAATATGCACAGTCACTATACTAATGACACTGCCTGGGAAGGGGTTAACATCAGGGCGATCAAAGGGTTAACTGTGTGCCTAGCTTGTTCTTACTCACTGTGGGAGAGGTGCTTTGACTAGGGGAAGGCAAAGATCTGTGTTTCTGCTTTGCAGAAACACAGGATTGATACCTTCCCCCCTGACAGAACGACAATCTGCCTTGTTTACAAGACTAAGGATTACTGGAACCATGTCCTGTGGTCTGATGAGACCAAGATAAACTTATTTGGTTCAGATGGTGTCAAGCGTGTGTGGTGGCTACCAGGTGAGGAGTACAAAGACAAGTGTGTCTTGCCTACAATAAAGCATGGTGGTGGGAGTGTCATGGTCTGGGGCTGCATGAGTGCTGCCGGCATTGGGGAGCTACAGTTCATTGAGGGAACCACGAATGCCAACATGCACTGTGACATACTGAAGCAGAGCATGATCCCCTCCCTTCAGAGCCTGGGCAGCAGGGCAGTATTCCAACATGGTAACGACCTCAAATGCACCTCCAAGACAACCACTGCCTTGCTAAAGAAGCTGAGGGTAAAGGTGATGGACTGGCCAAGCAGGTCTCCAGACCTAAACCCCATCGAGCATCTGTGGGGCATCCTCAAACGGAAGGTAGAGGAGTGCGAGGTCTCTAACATCCACCAGCTCCGTGATGTCGTCATGAAGGAATGGAAGAGGACTCCAGTGGCAACCTGTGAAGCTCTGGTGAACTCCATGCCCAAGGGGGTTAAGGCAGTGCTGGAAAATAATGGTGGCCACAAAAAATATTGACAATTTGGACATTTACACTTAGGGGTGTACTCACTTTTGTTGCCAGCGGTTTAGACATTAATGGCTGTGTGTTGAGTTATTTTGAGGGGACAGAAAATTCACACTGTTATACAAGCTGTACACTCATCAGTGACTTGTTCAGATAGCAAAGAGAAGAGAGATTACATAGAAATGACACTCTGATTTGGATTGAGACTAGTACACACTATAGAATGATATGGAATATATTTCTGATCAACACTTTAAAAATTAAAAAACACGCCAAATGAAAAATTGCACAATCCCAACATTTTAAACCATTACATAAATCCACACAAATGTAGCTGCAGTATTACCCACCCACAATTTCACTATATGATGAATACCAAAATCAATCACCACTGTGCAGCGCAATGAATAAAACTAATGACATCACACAAAATCATACAAGGTCATACTGTGTATATCTGTGCATATATTCAACATAATATGTCAAGTATGCTACCATATAACATAAAGTTCATAAAATAAGTCCACTTAATTGTATTAATGAACATCCAATGTTCACTCAATTTTCACTCAGTGTGCTGTGCTTAACTACGTCAATACTGGACACTTTCACCCCTTTTTCAACTTTCAGCACTGTCACACTTTAACACCGTCGATCGGCAATTGACGGCGACAAGCTGGCTCTCCTGCGCAAATTGCCGTCATTCGACGGTGGCCGCGGGATCGAGCCTAGTGAGCGCGCGCCGCCGGAGGCTCACTGTGTTCGGGGAGGGCCAGGGAGCGGGTGCAGCGGAGTCAATCTCCGCCGGCCACCCGCGATGCCCCCCCCCCCCCCGGAGCGAAGGAACGGAGGTCCGTGTATGTAAACACGGACCTCCGTTCTGTGTGAGGGGGAAGGGCTGTGATCACAGCCTTCCTGTATACGAAGGCTGTGACCACTTCCCTTCCCCAGCTAGGGCAGTCCCCCCCCCCCAGTTAGAACACGCCCAGGGAACATAGTTAACCCTTAGAGCGCCCCCTGCAGGTTAACCCCTTCACTGCCAATGGCATTTACACAGTAACCAGTGCATTTTTATAGCACTGATCGCTGTATAAGTGCCAATGGTCCCAAAAAAGTGTCAAAATGGTCCGACATGTCCGCTGATATATCGCAGTACCGCTAAAAATCGCAGATCGCCGCCATTACTAGTAAAAAATAAAAAAAAAAAATGAATTCTCATCATCCGTAAACGCGACCACTTTTGCGCAAACCAATCAATAAACGCCGATTGCGATTTTTTTTTATCGCAAATATGAGGAAGAATATAAATCGGCCAAAAACGGTGAAAAAAAATGTTTTTTTATATATTTTTTTTTGGATTTGTATTTTAGCAAAAAGTAAGAAATTTGGGGTTTTTTTGCAAAATTGTCGCACTTCTTTTGTTTATAGCGGCGATCAGAAATGGCGCAGAGGGGATCAAATACCACCAAAAGAAAGCTCTATTTGTGGGAAAAAAAGGACGCAAATTTTGTTTGGGTACAACGTCACACGACCGCGCAATTTTCAGTTAAAGTGAAGCATCGCCGAATCGTAAAAAGGGCTCCGGTCCTAAAGCTGGAAATCCTTCCGGGGCTGAAGTGGTTAAATGGCAATTGCACGGCTATGCAACACTATACCCAAATGAATATCATTTTTTTCACACAAATAAATCTTTTTCTTAGTGGTATTTAATCACCACTGTTTTTTTTTCATTAAATACATGACTGAAAATTTAAAAAAATCCTGTTATAAAATTTAGCAAAAAAAAATAATCTTTCTTCATAAATGTAGGTCAAAATGTAAACTGCTAGATTCTTTTGTGGACATAACCCAAATCAGTATATATTATTTAGTTTGCAGGAAAGTTATAGAGTTCACAAACTATGGTGTATACACTATATTACCAAAAGTATTGGGACACCTGCCTGCACATGAACATGGCATACTTACCTCCTCTGTGCAGTGGGTTTTGCACAGAACAGCCCAGATGCTCCTCTTCTCGGGTCTCTCTTTGCTGCTCCTGGCCCCTCCCTCCTATCGAGTGCCCCCACAGCCAGCAGCTCTCTATGGGGGCACCCAAGCCGAGTCAGAGCTCCGTATATCCCGACCCGGCCCCACCCCCTCTCCCCTGATTAGCTGACTGACTTTGATTGACAGCCATGGGAGCCAATGGCACTCTTGCTGTGTCTCAGCCAATCAGGAGGAGTGTCCCAGGCAGCTTAGACATTCGTGGACATCACTGGAGAGAGAAGGGGCTCAGGTAAGTAATTAGGGGGTGCTGGGGAGGCTGCTACATACAGAAGGTTTTTATCTTAATACATAGAATGCATTAAGATAAAAAACCTTCTGCCTTTACAACCCCTTTAATGGCATCACCATTACCAGATTGGTAGCTCAATGAGTTTAGAAGAAAGAAAGCATAGAGGGTGGCAAATGTATGTATGTACCCATAAGCAATAGCCCACACTATGGTGACGTTGGGTTTTCTGGCCAATAAAGCAAATATGCATTTTGTGATATCTGCTCCTAGGCTGACTCTTTAGCAGAAGAGTCTGTGTTCCACCACCATCTGAACTCTGAATGCTTCTTAAGCTTTTAGGAATAAAATACTCTCTGTGGCACAAGGTACACTGTAGATGGAACCCATTATCTTTTCTCCAAGACAGTTAAAGCAGAACTATATGTAGCGGTACTTCCTTAGGGGCTGCTGAGTGTTGTGGTTCATCCGTCACCCTGCACAGCCTGGCATTCACCTCTCAGACATCACGAAAAATAGAGCAGTCAATGTACTTTGTTTTATTGGTTTTTTATTGAGGGGATTGAACTTGTATGGGGCAAGGAAAATATGTGATGCCCAGTAAGATTTGTAGAACTTGCGTGGGACAACTATATACACTCCGATATATACACTCCAGTCTTCACTCCAGCACAACTCTTGCTTTAGACTATTTCTCATCTACTCTTCCAGCACTACTTTTGCTGCAGACTATTACTCCTTAGCTCCTCCAGCACTTCTCTTGCTTGAGCTCCCAGGATCAGCTAGCACAAAATTGGTTAGGCCTGACACTGGCTCAACCAGGCCTAAGTAAATTGCCCCTTATAGGCAGGGACAGCGGGCCCTAGAGTGTAGAGAAAGTTCTGAAGCTAGCTGTCCCACATGCAGCTACTGATCCCAGTCAGCCGTCTTCAGGCCCTGCCAGCCCTCATGGCTGCAGCTGCTTGACTCTACTGCCCACGATACCACAGTCCTCTCCTCTGGTTCTGCACCCATTTCCGACTACACTCTCCCAGTCCTCTCAGACGTGCCTCTCCAGTCCTCCGGACTCTGCATGTCACTCACCAGCCCTCTTGGCTGCAACCGGTGGTTCCTCTCCCTGGAGACTTGCCCGGCTGTACTCTCTTCCGCTGTCCTCTCTTGCTCCTCCTGTCCATGACACCTCCACGTTTTCTTGGAGGGCCCTGTTTGCACCCGAGCCCAGGCTCAAAGTCACCCCCCCAGACTGGCGAACTCCCTCAAAGGCCCCGACAGACTCAGTACTCCATCTCTTCCACCTGACAACCCCCCCAGTTGGGCTGGGTATTTAAGGAGGCCTGCCCCCTGCCAATCCAGGTTTGGGTTTGGTCAGGGCTCCCCAGAATACCCCAGGCAGCTCCACCTCTCCTCCTCTCTTTCCAGAAAGCTCTGGAAAGAAGAGGGAGGTCTCAGGGAGGCTGCCCATGAGTCACCAGCTCTACACTGAGCCACTCCCAGTCCCTAAAAAAAAACAAAAAAAACAATTACTGTTCTGAGGACAACCCAAAATTTTGGATTTTCTTTAACTTTCACTTTCAATGGTAATTGTAAAAAGGACAAATAGAGAGGCTGACTCTCCCTAATGGGGGCACAGACAGCAATAAAACTGACAGGGGTTCTCATCCCTCTCCACTCTATCAAAAACTAAACCAAAAGTGTTGCCTATAGGTACACTTTAACACATTTCTACTTCGTACTTTTTTTAAATTAAAATACATACAATATACCTGTATATTGATTCCCGTAATACACTAAAACAGTAAATTAATAAGAGCTGAATATATTTTATTGCAATTGACAATAGTTTTTTTACAAATAGCGCAAGTCATACAAATAAATGTAGCATTTGCAGATTCTTTGACTACTTTTTATCCTATAAATCAAGGGGCTGTTCTGGATTGGGAGAAGACCATGGGGCATATTTAAAAATGTGCATAGGGCACATTGACAGTAATTACTGCGTCTTTCCAATGTTAGAGCCCTTATCTTAATTCTGCTGTAAATGTATGTGTAAATCAGCGATTTCCTTCTTATCTCTGCCACTACTTAGAAGATGACAAATGTAATTATTGGATATTTTTTTTTCCAAATTAGTTACAGTAAAACCCCAGACAAAAATAACAAGATAAAAATGAATAGACTACGAAAAGAAGAAATAACAAAGCCAGTTTTTGCTGCGATAGTAACCATTATTTAAAATTTAGATTCCACTTGCAGTTCTTTTTCTGCCATTAGATGTCCTCAGTCTGATGGGCAGTATCATTCAATCCATTTCCCCTGAGTCCAGGTCATCCTGGACCGACCCCCTGACTTTGATTGGATAGTAAAATCAGAAACAGCACAGTGATGAACTCATCTCCCTGTCACTCCACTTTCTGCTCCTATCAGCACAATGCTTCTAATTATATAATTTAACTGGCTTCTTGTGCTGCTTCATTCTCCCACACTTCAGCCCTGCTGTAGAAGGACAGTAAGTGGCAAGCAGGTCAGATTCAGGTACATACACTGCTTGCATTTAAAAAATAAATTTATTAAAGTATTCATGCTTAATGAGCTGCACTTTATTTTTGCCTAGAGTTCAGCTTTAAAAAGAGGCAGAATGCACTTTATGTGATCTCTCTGGGTTACTTGACTACAGAAATTGCTTTATCAATAGTCCCAGAAAAGAATGCGATCACTTACCTACCATTTCTGGCAGACACACTTTCTAAAATCTTGCAAAAATTTCTCTCTGTAAAAGTGTCATTATATATATACACATTATATTATCAAAAGTATTGGGACACCTGTCTTTACACGCACATGAACTTTAATGGCATCCCAGTCTTAGTTCGTAGGGTTCAATATTGAGTTGGCCCACCCTTTTCAGCTATAACAGCTTTAACTCTTCTAGGAAGGCTGTCCACAAGGTTTAGCAGTGTGTCTATGGAAATATTTGAGCATTCTTCAAGAAGCACATTTGTGAGGACAGGCACTGGTGTGGATAAGAAGGCCTGACCTGCAGTTTTCGCTCTAATTCATCCCAAAGGTGTTCTATTGGGTTGAAGTCAGACTTATCCATGTCTTTATGGACCTAGCTTTGTGCACTGGTCAAAATCATTTGGTGAAGGGGGGATTATGGTGTGGAGTTTTCATTCAGGGTTTGGGCTTGGACCCCTAGTTACAGTAAAGGGAACTCTTAAGGTGTCAGCATACCAAGACATTTTGGACAATTTCATGCTCTCAACTTTGTAAGAACAGTTTGGGGATGGCCCCTTCCTCTTCCAACATGACTGCGCACCAGTGCACAAACAAGGTCCATAAAGACATGGATGAGCAACTTTGGGGTGGAGGAACTTGACTGGACTGCAGAGTCCTGACCTCAACCCGATAGAACACCTTTGGGATGAATTGGAGCAGAAACTGCGAGCCAGGCCTTCTCATCCAAATTTGGTAATATAGTGTATATTTTGGGTTGTGAAGTGTTAGGGGCACAGCATAGGTTATGGAAGAAAGATAACTTTTCATAACATCCGCCCGAGCTGACTCTGCATCATACCTCCTGCTTGTTGGACATTATGACAGGGCTCAAAAACCCCAGGCGCCAGGTTGCCACGGTGACTAGAAGTTTCGTCCTGGTGACCAGAAGTTTTGTCCAGGTGCCTGGGTCGCCAGGCGAATACTCCACACAACCCACATGCACCCCCCACCCCCGACATAGCGGGTGCTGCCAGGTACATGTACGCTCTCCTCCCCTTGTTGTTGTTGCCACACGTCACTTCTGGGTCTCCTGGATGTCTCATTAAAGAGAACCAGTCACTGAAAAAATCATCACATAGGGGACTTTTTTGTCCTCTATGTGATGGGGGGAAAAAATTAAGTAAATAAAAACTATATTTTTTTTAATTGTAAAAAATTAAAACTACACCCAAGCTCATAAAATCCCCCCCCCCCCCCGAAAATTGGGGCCCCTCCACCCCCACATACAAACGTAAATGCACATTTAATGCACGTGTAAGTGCAAAAGCGTCAGAGAGCCTATGCATGAAAACGTTGATTGTATCGCCGTTAATGAGAGCAATAATTTTAGCACCAGACCTCCTTCGTAACACTAAACTGATGAACTATAGAGGGCTTTTAAAGCATCGTCTATGGAAAATATAGGGTACTGAAGTGTGGCACCATTTTGCGGACGCACACAAGTTTAAAGTTTGACATTTTGGGTATCTATTTACCCGGTGTAACTTCGGCTTTTATATTATACCCAAAAATTGGGTAATTTATTGCGTTTTTGTACCTTCTAAAATTAACTATAATGTCTTTGCAGTAATATCTTGTGACATACGAAATTGGAAATACTACCCCTATTTTATTCTCTAGGGTGTCTGACTTCACTGTTTGGGGGTTTTATGTAATCTTCAACCCTAAAATTATTTTTTAAACGTGTGCAAAAAAACGCAAACCATACGTTTTGCTGTGAAAGGGTTAAAGGATAAGTTCACCTTCAGGAACATGTAACATGTTCTATCCATAAAATTTGTTATTTCGAAAAAACTGGCTCCTAGATTCAAAGCAAATTTGTCAAGCCCTGCATTTCGACATTTTTAATCCTCTGATTTATGTTACTGCTTAATTTAAGTGGTACTAGGGTGTGTTTTTTTTTTAACTACCGGTATTCAAGTTTTTACAATTTAAATCTTTCTTTTATACAGGTTTTTCAGCTAGCAGATAATGTATAAAGACGAGAGCCACTACAGTTTGATGAAAACATATTAATTACCTAAGCATTTGTACTGGATTCATTTTTTATGCAGTTCAGTGGAACTTAACGGTACATTAATAGCAGTCTGATGTATGGTTCCTAACGGTTTATAACATCCATACAGCTATATTTTTCAGCTATCCCCAATTACCACACACTGTATGCCAAAAAAAAGGAAGCTGCCAACTACATTCAGCAAGCGACATCTGCTGGACACAAATTAGGATTACATTCTTTATAGAATTTCCAGGGTAAAATAAAATTGCCTGAACTGCAGTTACTGGTGCATGCCCCTGAGCAATTATAATAGACTTCAGATTCTGTTTATTGTCTTGCAGAGGTCGCTACATACATCTTGCATGCTATGCATCTCTCCGCTGACCCCTGCTAAGGAGGCGGATGACTGGTCCATGTCTGCTCCGCTCATGCAGAGTGACACACACACAGACTGTCCTCCTCTATGGGAAGTTGGATGTAAACGCACCCCCTGTCCGTTTACACCCGACTGTCATCAGATCCACTAGACGGAGGGGAAATGGATCCCCATCCGCCTGTTTTTAGTGGATCGGATTGGACATAAGAGGGTGTAAACAGACACATGTCCATTTACACCCGCCGCTCAACAGAGGAGAATGGACGACCCAATCGGTCAGTTTGCAGCGCATTGCTAAAACACACAGCAAAGCGCATGTTTTCTGTCTGGGTTGCCGTGAGTTTGGATGTGCAGATGAGAATGCAGCCGAATTGTTAATGACACCTCAATCACAGTTAGCATACCATTATGGCAACGCAAGCGTGATGTTTTTCAAGGCACACGACAAAGTATGTTTTCTGTACAGGTTGCCGCACCTTTGGTAATAGACGTAAGCATGATGCGCGTTTGCAGTGCATTTCCAAAGCTTGCGGTAAACCACATATTTTCTGTGCAAGTTGCTATGCATTTGAAAACGCACATGTGGATGCAACCTAATTGTGTGGTTTATTTAATCATTCAAGCACATTAGTGGGACTTTCGATTTGATTTTTTTTATGGATAGTGAATGGGACGTTATTTTTCTTATCATGTATTTATTTTTATATGTTATTTTTAGATTCACTCATTTGATGCTAATTATATTTATATTTTTACTGGTGTTTTTAGCGCTGCCTTGGGAATATATAAGAGAGTAGGAGATCTCGATTTACTGTGGCCTTAAAATAAGTTGGGCAAAGTTGAAGATACTCCCAATAGATCCTATTTCACTTCAGGCCCAAACAGCACTTTGCCTCTTCAGTGGGTAATGCAAATTAAAGTGGATGTAAACCCGATTCATGATATTTAAGCTGGGCACGTAGATCTGCAGTGTTTTGTTATCTCACTTCAAAGCACCCTCTCTTGCTGTGTAGCTCGGTTACCAGCCTGATAAGCTGTCACACGTTCTCCGAGACAGGAGATAGAAGTGTGTGTCGGAGGAGGTTGCTATAAATAAATTAGCAGTGAAATTGCCGTCTAAGAGCAGAGCTAAGCACATTGCATTTTTCTTTTGCCTATGAGGAGAAGGGGGGTGTGTGCTTTTCCTCCAATCAGCTGTCTTGGCTGTATGCCAATGATCCTCTCCCGGGGGTAACCAGGAAGAGAAAAATGTTAACATGATCTGCACTTTCTAAAGAATATTTACAAAAGAGGACAGCAGATATACATGTAAAACTTATGAAGGGAGATTTGTTTCATCTCTGTGTATCATCTGAGGCTGTTCACTTCACTGGGTATATGAAGGGTTTACATCCACTTTAATTATTTGAATATTCAGGTGTCTGCTAATGTAGCTGATTTTGTACCCTTCAATTTTTATGCCCCTCTTGGGTCTCACAAGATCCTGAGTCGATCCTTACCATTATCCCTGCTAGGCAAGATTAACCTAATTAAAATTAAGCTGCTTCTCCTCTTCCTCTATGTAATGAGTAACGTCCCGTGTGGATTCCTTTATCTCTATTTAAAGCGGAGTTACAGCAATCTTTGATTTTTTATTAAAATTCAGCAGCTACATAAACGCACGCTCACCTGTCCCAGGATCCAGCGGTGCACTCATCACAGCAGTTTTTACCCTCTCTCCTCCCTCGTGGCTCCAGCATCTTTACTATGGGCACACGTCTGTGACAGCTTGCAGCTGCACAGCTAGCTGCTCACTGCACTTGTGCGAGCGGTGCTGCGCTCTGTGACTGGTCCCAAAGTCTTCTAGGACCTGTCGTGTCCCAGAAGACTTTGGGAGGAAGGGGGAAGAAGGCAACTGGAACAGAAGTGTCAGTGGGTACCAGTCAAAATCAGGTACCTCCTGCCCCTCCTCTCCAAAAGCTCAGTTTCACAAACAGGAGCTGGGGAGGAGGCCTTAAAGTGGAAGTTCCACTTTTGGGTGGAACTCCACTTTAAACAACTAGACTCACAAATGTCCTCTTCTCTCTGGAATAACAAACCTCCAATACTTAATTTGTCTGTTTTGAAAAAAACTCTTTCCACGAGCAGTTTGGCCCTCTTTGCCCACTTTGAAGGCAAAGTATAATCTTCCAAACTAGTACATTTTCCATTATCTACAGCTTCATCGTGCATGCAGATCCCAATTTGATTTGCCTAGGACACATCCTTCTCCCACCAGACTGGAATCTGGTGACAATGGCTCCCGCTGCTGACTCCATGGCCAGTGCGAAGAGAGCAGAGAAAGATGCTGCTCTCATGCACACCACTGGATCAAGATCGCGCTCAGGTAAGTATATGGGGGGGGGGGGGTCTGCAGAGGAGCAGAACACAGAAGGTTTTTTTTTTTTTTTTTTACCTAAAAGCAGAGAACACATTAAAAGAAGCATCTGCCTTTAGAACCACTTTAATTAAAGTTGTTTTCTTTTTCCTAGAACATCTCCAGCTGTTCTTGTGTGTGGGTACTGTTTTTTTATTCATTTCAGTAAATGTTCAGTCTTTGTTCACTAAATCCTATTCCTACTGGTCATTATTGCCTGATACTAGCTTTTTGTTAACTTCACATTCATTTTGAGCTGGTTCTGGCATTTATGGAAATAGAGCACAATGTGTTTCTGTATCAGCTGAAGTGAACACCATTTTTTCTATGTACTGTAAATGTATTTTCTTTGTTGAAAATCAAAATAAAAAAATGTAATTAAAAATATAATGTTCAACATGGCAATTAACAGCACCAGAATGAACTGGAATACATTGGTTATTGCAATAATGCCTGAATGAAAAATGTATTTTGAAGCTGGTAGGCTCTCTGTGCATCTTGACCTTTACAAATTTTTACTTGTATGGTCACAGTAGCAACCATAGTGAGATCTGTCTGGGAAGTTTTGCACTTATCTAGATCACGATATGTATTATCAGATATATTCTCTTTACAAGTTTTACATTTTCACATTAATAAATCCAAATATCAGCTAGGGCCTATGATAACTAGCACTTCTTTGCATTAAAAAGGTTTTGCATCCCTATACAAGTCTATGAGAATGCAAAACCCACTTTTTGCAGGTCAAATGCAGGTTAGAAGAAAGTCAGCTGCAGGTCAAATGCATCTGTCAATGAATTCTGAATGATCTCAGAAGCATCTCTAACAGATGCCATTGACACAAGCCCAAAGTCCATCAACACAACCCTTATTGTTCTTATATCTGCAGATAACCCTTGGATTTGAGGAGTTGGTTTTACTATAGATAGTAGTACAAATTGGACAACTCACCAAGTGTCATGCAATACGGAGCCTTCTGTGGGTGAGTTTGGAGGCTCTTAATATTGATCCCCTTAGAACTGATGCTGTAACTCATTATGGCTCCCCTCAATAGATCATATATAGCTATAAAGCTTTGGGATTTTAACACATAGCCTGGTAGAGGTCTCTTATTGCACCTGCCTTTATAATCAATTTTATATAATCTTTCCTTCACTCCTGGAATTAATTCTCTTACATCTATCTATTGGGCCTGTTTACAGCTCATCGGCTTGTACAATTTCCATTCTAGCACAGGTGTTCGACTGTTACAATATTACTGAAAGAAACACAATATTTCTCATAAAGAACTATTTAGATTGAAACAAAGTTCCCTTCAGAAAGGGAGAGGTGTATGGCGCTCACCTATACTTAACAATAATAAAATATATATGTGCTTATATGCTTTTTGAAGCCGGTGAAAAAAATAAAAAAACAAAAAGATAAAAAAACAATAAATAAACAGTATGGCCTATTGTCAGGTTATGCAGCCGACCTCAATCGCAGAGGGAAAGAACCGTCTGTGATTAGTACATAAAATAAAGATATCCTTCAAAAGAAGGAGAGAGGTTTAAGGCGCTTCCCTGGCCAATACAACTTATTGAAAAATATATAAATGGTGTGTTTAACCTTATAAACCAACATAAAATCCCTTCGCGGAATTTGGAGAGAGGAAGAAAACTTCCTATAGAAATAAAATACATGATTAGTGTCTGCCAAGAAAGGGAGACGCTAACTCCAGCCGACGTATTGGACTGTTATCCGGTATGACAAATAAATAACAAAAAAATAGAAAAACAAAAAAATAAAAAAAGTGGCCGAAGTTTTTCGTATATTCGTGTATATATAAAATAATAACAATTCATATCCACTCGCGGTATGTGGAGAGGGAAAGACTTCCCTTGAAACAAAGTTAGATTTATCAAGAAATACTCTTTATAACACAAAGAAAGTCATTATAACATTGTCAGCTTGTGGACACGATCTTACCTTTAACATGTTC
>BLSH010053533.1:244386-261838 GCA_018402905.1 Glandirana rugosa | reverse complement strand
CTTTGTGAGCCAGATGGTTCTGATATCCTCTATGAGTGGAGCGCACGCTGTGGAGACACCTGCTTACTAAAATAACACATGCGGAGACGATCCGTGCCGATCAAGCGGCACCAACAAATGTGAGTTGAAATACAGCTTTTAATATTCTCTGGCATCACCCAAATGATGTTATGCTATGTGAATCTTTATCACTTTGCATGAGGTGAGCTTGGGATTGGAGAAAACTGCAAAAACCAGCCTGAAGAGTCAGAGAGTGAGTTCCTTTCATCTGTGATCGGTGTATCGATGGAGATAGAAAACAGGGAACTTTAAAAGGACACATACCAGTTTTGTTTTTGTTCTCTGGGGTATTGAAGCTTTATTTGTGATTGTTACAAAGTAACCACTGTGTCATTTGCCTGCAAAGGTTGTTTATATTATCTACCTGTAAAGGTTTTATGTTGGTTTATAAGGTTAAACACACCATTTATATATTTTTCAATAAGTTGTATTGGCCAGGGAAGCGCCTTAAACCTCTCTCCTTCTTTTGAAGAACTATTTAGATTGCTCACAACTAAGGATTATGCCTTACAGTTTGCTCCTTTGGAACCCATATGCATTTTTAAATTAAATTTTGTTATGACCCTCACACCCATGCGGTTATCTACTTACTATACTCTATGCTTCTTTTTCCATGTAAATAGGAAAATACTTTTGAGGCTACTCTCAAAATGCAAATACCATGGGGGGCAATTTTAGACTTCTATCTTGGTGGTATCTGGTTCCAACAGATTAGCAGGATTTGTTCCAGTATTTTCTCCTTAATGCTTTCATGGATTTTCATATCTTGGCACATCCTTGCATATCAGGTGGCAATGCCTATTTATTGCCCTAGGAAAACCATTGGCCATTGATCCAGGTTGGGTGCTTCAAATAAAAAACAAAAACAAAACAGAGGAGACTACCTCATCTTAATTTAAACTCATAAGGGTAATAATTCTCATGGTGACTTAAAGTGGCTGTAAACGCTCCATATATCCAGTGGAGTGAACAGCCTCAGATGATACACAGAGATGACACAAACCTCCCTATATATGTCTTACATGTATGTCTTTTGTCTTCACTTTAATATACTGTTTAGAAAATGCACATTCTGTCAGATTTTCCACTTCCTCATTCCTATATAGGTGGAGTTGATAGCTAGACACTGTGAGAGACTGTGCGAAAGCTGATTGGAGAAAAGGCACACACCCCCTCCCCACACATGCAGATCAGTGCCTGTGTTTTGTAAAGCAGCGTGCTAATCTATTTTTAGCAACCTCCTTTGACTCTAAATTATCTGAATTCTCTGTTGGACTAACAGAACAAGTGAGAACTTATCAGGCTAATAACAGAGCTAATGAGGAAGAGACAGCTATGGGCTATTTGAAGAGAGGTAACAAAACACTACAAATCTTTTCTTGTTCCGAGTGCACCTCGAGTTCCAATCATGTACTTCCTTCCTAAAGTTCATAAGAGCCTGCAGAACCCCCCTGGGAGACCGATTATTAGCGGTTTGGATTTCATTACTTCCAGGATGGAGAAGTACATAGATTTTTTTCTACAACCTCTAGTGTACAATACCCCCTCATACCTTAAGGATTCTATGCAGGTTATCAATTTTTTACGTGAAATTCAATGGTCAGATGGATGCATTTTGGCGACGGCGGATGTCGCCTCTTTGTACACCATCATTTCCCACACCCAGGGACAGGAGGCGGTGGAGCATTTCCTGTAGCGAGATAAAGCTCTACTTGACAGCCAGAGATCCTTCGTGCTGTCCCTCTTAAAGTTCAGTATGAGCCATAACTATTTTTGGTATGGTGGTGATTATTACCTACAAAGCAGGGGTGTAGCTATGGGGGCAAAATTTGCCCCCAGCATGGCCAACTTGTTCATGGCCTAGTGGGAGGAGGACGTCATCTATGGCCGGTCCACGCCCAAACTCCGGTTCTGGAGGAGATACATAGATGACGTCCTCCTCCTATGGGATGGCTCGGAGGAGTCTCTCATTTAATTTTTTGCAGAGCTGAATTGCAATGACAGGGGAATAGTGCTACAACTCGAGTACAACCGATCAGAGGTCCATTTTTTAGATCTTAAGATCAAAGTGAAATGGCTTTATTGATGTGTCCAGCTGCCATCACCCCTCTTGGCTTCACTCTATTCCCAAAAGTCAGTTTTTGCGACTCAAGTGAAATTGTTCCAACAGAGATGATTTTATTAGAGAGGTGGAGGTTCTGAAGTCGAGATTTTTGGAAAAAGGCTATAAGGCAGCAGAGTTAGAGCTAGCCTTTCAGCAAGCTGATTCAAAAGATAGAGAGGCCATTTTGAAACCAAAAATAGATAGAGGAGGCTCTTCATTCAATTTTGCCTTTTTGACCTCTTTTTCCAGCCAATTTCAAGCCATTAGGCACATCATACATAAACATTGTGAGGTGCTCCGTAATGATAGGGTTCTGGTTGATGTTCTTCCTGTGAAACCACAAGTTGTCTTTAGGGGTGCTCCCCCATTAAGACTACAAGTGGCACCTAATATTATTGAACCTCCCTCTAGGCCTTCTCTTTTTCAACAACTACATGGGTACTTTTCATGTAGAAAGTGCCCTATTTGCTCCATTAATGATGAGAAATCAAGAAGGGTTTGCTCTTTCATGTCCAGGGCTACACAACAGAATTTTCCCATCAAGTCCTTCATAACCTGGCATTCTAAAAATGTGGTCTATATGATCCCGTGTCCGTGTGGACTACAGTATATAGGCCAGACCAAAAGGAAATTGATCATTAGGCTGAAGGAGCACGTGGCCAACATCAAGAAGGGCTTCCTAGACCATAGTCTCTCCAAGCACTATGCCCAGAAGCACAATAGGAAGCTGAGGGGCACAGTTTACTTGGGGATAGATAGGTTTACAGCCAATTGGAGGGGGAGTCACATTGTCAGAGAGATTTCCAAATTAGAGGCCAGGTGGATTTATCAGGCTAAGACTTACGTCCCGTACGGAATAAATGTGGAATGGGACGTAATGCTTTTATTAACAATGGATAATTGAAATTACTGTTTGGGTAGATCACCCTGCAGCCATAAAGTGGGGTTTTGGATTTGTTCGATTCTACTCATTTGTGCTGAATGCATATTTTTTGTAATTTTTATGTATATTTTTTCGTATATGTTTGTTTTTATACATATTTAGATATTTCTTTTCTTATTTTGGTTTGTGCGGTTACGGTCTGTTGATGGACCACTAGATAGAGCCCGCTCCGGAAAGAGGACTTCAGCGTTTATTTTATAGTAAAAAAGATAATTTTTTGTTTTTTTATACAGTTTATTTTTAACAGAGCCTATTCATATATTCAAGTTTAGCTTTTCACTAAGCCTCCGATGCCTGGAGTGGGCTGGCTAGTCCGGTGGTCACACGGATGAGGCTAACTATTATTGCACTACCTAACTTCCGGGAGTTGGAACGCAAGCTATTTGCTATGTTATTGCTGAGTGGATTGGTGACGACTTTCCGGTTCCGCAAGGTACAGTTGACTCTCGTGTCCAATCAGGATTCCCCACAATAGCTTTATATACGAACGCATGTCGCGCGCTGGCCACGCCCCAGACGACGTTAGTGATGACGAAACGCGTCAGTTGAGCCAGCCAGCGTGACGTCACTGCGTTCCGGATCGCGGCCGCCATCAATTTGGTTTGAAACAGACCGCAAACGTGTTTCACCGCTTTTTATCCAAGAAGATGCATGTGAGTGTATTTGTTTTTATTCTTCAATAAATTGGTCATGAACCTACTACACTATTAGTACTTTCCTGTATGGGTGATGAGCATTAAAGACCAGGGAGACGTAGCGGTTCGAGGAATCAAGGACCTTAACGGCTAACTGATTGAGCATGTACCGGCATTTTCATTGCAAGACTCTCCCACACACAGGCCAGATAGACCTCCGTAATAGGGGCCATCTCAGGAGGGTAAGAGGCAGTTTGTGTGGGTGTCGGTGAAGGTTCTTTTTCCTCTATGGAGACCACTTCATCCACTGGTTTTGTTGCTTTTCCACTTCACTAAGGATTATGCTTGGGACATTTTATTTTGTTTACATTATTGATTTTTAACCACTTCCCGACCGCCGTATGCAAAATGACGGCCGGGAAGTGGCTTAGTTATCCTGACTGGACGTCAAATGGCGTCCTCAGGATAACAAGCCGCCGCGCGCCCGGGGGGGCGCGCATCGCGGCGATCAGTGGTGTGGGAGGTCAGTCTGACCCCCCGCAATACCGATCTCAGTAAAACGCTTTGATCCGAAGCACTTTACCATGTGACCAGCCGTGACCAATCATGGCTGGTCACAGTGTAACACAGGAAAGCCGTTTATCGGCTTTCCTGTACTCAGGTCTGCAGACCTGAGGAGCGGAGAGTCGATCGGCTGCATCCCTGACAGGGAGGGTTTGTGCTGATGATTTATCAGCACAGCCCTCCCTCGGATCGCCACCCTAGACCACCAGGGAGCCTGCCCAGGGACCACCAGGGATGTGTCCACTCAGGACCACCAGGGAGCCGACCAGGGAGCCGATCTGGACCACCAGGGAGACCCCCCTAGACCACCAGGTAAGTGACATAGTGCCCAGTGTGGATGGCACTCAGTGCCACCTTCAGATGCCACCCTAGACCACCAGGGAATGAGCCCCTATCAGTGTATATGCCCACCAGTGCCCCTCAGTGCCCACCAGTGCCCCTATCAATGCATACCAGTGCCACATATCAGTGCCCACCATTGCCACCTACCAGTGCCCACCTATCAGTGCCCATCAGTGCCACCTATCAATGCCCAGTGCCCCCTATGAGTGCCAATCAGTGCTGTCTATGAGTGCCCATCAGTGCCGCTTAGCAGTGTCCATCAGTGCTGCATATCAGTGCCCATCAGTGCTGTATATCAGTGCCACCTCTCAGTACCCGTCAGTGCTGCTTATCAGTGCCGCCTAACAGTGCTCATCATCGCTGCATATAAGTGCCTCATCATCAGTGCCACCTCATCAGTGTAGCCTCATCAGTGCCTACCAGTGACGGAGAAAATGTACTTATTTACAAAGTTTTGTGACAAAAATAGAGATTTTTTTTTTTCTAAATTTTCGGTCTTTTTTTATTTGTAGCGCAAAAAATAAAAACCGCAGGGGTGATCAAATACCACCAAAAGAAAGCTCTATTTGTGGGAACAAAGTGATAAAAAATCTGTTTGGGTACAGCGTCGCACGACCGCGCAATTGTCATTCAAAGCGCAACAGCACTGAAAATTGGTCTGGTAGTAAAGTGTTCTAAGTGCATAGTATTGAAGTGGTTAACCAGCGCTGCACCTGTACTTTTAAAAACACTACAGACAGACATGCCCAGCTCAATTTTCATGAATTGGGTTTAAATCCACTTTTACAAACAATCTCTAATGCTTGGAAAACTCCTAAACAAACTTTCACAAAGTCAAGACCCATGTTACTTGGATCCTGGTGAATGAGAAAACAGTGAAAGTGAGCAACAACATGCCTAAATTTAATACAATTTTGGGTCTCATATGTGAAACATTTCCTTGGTTTGCATCCGTTTCTTACATTTCCTGATTATAACCTTTGTTTCTGTTACTTTCTGATGCTGACTGTAATATCAGCAAGGACTAATTTCAAGCTCATTTATCACTCAGTTTCTCATATTACACTTGTTTATGTAACATCTATTCCTACTCCCTTCATTGTCCTATGATTGTCTGTGGCTGTAATGTTGTCTTTTTCTTGCAACACTGGGATTACTCATTTACTCATGTTGGTGCTTATTGTACAAAATCATATTATCTTGCCTTGGTTACCTGTAACCTTTTCTTTTACATTGTAATTTTTCTTGAAAATCGAATAAAATCTGTCTGTTGATCCTGCTGTCGCAATACCACACTTCACATGTGCCTATACTTACAGCCACCAGCCACCAGCCCCCAGATTTGGGAGCGTTACCAATCTGACACCTGCACAGCTGCAAATAGCACAGTAAAACTGACAAGTTCAGCGTTTGGCCCAAGATGGTGCAGAGCCCATACCTTGGTGCACTGGGAAGGATTGTGGCAAGGAGGAAGCAGCACAATTGGAGGAATACACCCACATACCTGCTAAGAAACCTTCTACTAAGCCAGCATCGGATCAACAAACCCCATTGCCTGACCAAAACTATCCATCACTTTTCACTGGGGATGCACAGGTGGGTGGGGTCTAGAAGACAGAGAGGCCTATGTTGAGTTTTCTGAGACTGCTGGAGCTACATCTGAGACACAGACCACACAAGCAGAAGACGTGGACTGAGAATTCACACAATGGGAGTTTCTCACAGCAATTCATTCTTGTAAAACACCTATATCTGGCTTGCCAGGGCATAACAGAAGAAATATCCTACATCATGGCCTTCCTAAGGTCAGGGAATGCACAACTGCATTGGGGAGCCGAGTAAGTTCAGCTGAGCATGATATTGTTTCCCTTAAACAATGGATGGATGTTGCTAAAACCAAACTACATAGCCATTAGTACATAGTGGAAGACATGGAGAACAGTCTGTGACAAAATAAATACCGCATAGTCAGTCTCCATAAGCTCAGTGAAAGCAATTCATCTGGTTAAATGGAGATTTGTTTTTTTTTTTTTACACCTTTGGTAACTCTAGCTTTACCCCTCTTTTTGCTATTGAAAGAGTGTGCTGTGTATCATCACTCTCTTATCAGCAGGACCTCTGTTGCTGAAACACCTGCACTACAGAGCCTGGGAAATAATTCTGTGCAAGGCCAGAGAGCATAATACAATGAGAAGAAGCATTTTTTTCAGCAGAAGTGCAGCATCAACAAGCCAAAAGACAACCTTATGGCCAGACTGCAACAAACATCACATTACTCCACGGTAATAATCACCACTGTACTTCTGTCTAACTTGGATTCTGTTTACTATCAATGCAATTATCTCCTTAACAAGGCCAAATGCTACTTTTGGATCTCATTTTTAAATTTAGTTTACAGCTACTGTGTTGTGCAATTGCACTGAATTCTATTGGGGTTAATTACTAAAACCAAAGCATACAAAATCTGGTGCAGCTCTGCATAGAAACCAATCAGCTTCCAGGCTTTATTGTCAAAGCTTAATTCAACAAGCTGAAGTTAGAAGTTGATTGTCTAACATGCACAATGACCAATACCAAAAGTAGGCGTGACCGGGGACAACCCTTTTGAGCCTTGTACATAGAGCTAGTGAGGCAGCCTTCCTCAAATCAACCCATTTCAAAGTTAATTTTTGGTCTGGGTGGGGTTCCCTATATAAGCTTTTTCGGGCAATGTAACTTTGGCCATTATAGATACCTTCCACTCCCCAAGGGGGGGGGGGCCCTCTTACTCGGGAGATCTCCTGCTGTAACTGACCCCTCAGAAATGCTTCTAAAGTATCCCAAACTATCCCTGGTGGCACAGGTGGTGTATTGATTTTTATAAAATCCCAGCTAGATCTATGGGCAAAAAAGGGATTGATGTGAGTTAGAGAAACATAAAAATTGTTTTCCGGGGTTCTTAGTGCGCCAGAGATTATGTGGTCCCACCTTGCAACTATAACAAGCAACTGGAGTATGGCTCTGTTATCCAGGGATCCCATTAGGCAAGAACGTATTCCATGCTAGGGTCAATATTGACATCAAAAACACCAAGTGCTAGGACAAGGACATCTGGTTTGTCAGTGATAAGCTGAAAAACTAAGATGAGGAAGGGTTTAGAGGAAGTGTCAATCATTGTTAGTTAAAAAAATGTCCCACCCACATCGGCTCTGCATTTTACAGCTTCAGCGTAGTGATGTCACAGCCCCGCTTACTTGACGGGTTGCATCAAATAGGACCTTCAAGTTACCCAGAGAAAGCCCTATTGGATGCAACACATCAAGTAGGTTATCCCCAGGCTGGGTGGAGCGGAGCTCTTGGGAGATTCAAGCTGCAACAGGAGAGCTTAGGCAGGCGAGACAGAGATTATTCATTTGAACATGTATATTGCAGAGCCAATGTTCTTTGTTTGAATGCGAGTGGAACTATATTTTGTACGATCAATACATGGTTGAATATGGGTATCTTTTTATAGGGATTTCTTTTGAGCTTTAAACCTTGAGGGACAGGATTGAAGGAGGTTACTGATGTTGCAGATGAGATCCAGTGTTTAAAGCCTTTTTTGACCTCCTAATCCAATTGAGGTCCACCCATGTTATTATACATGCTGGATATTATATGAATAAAATACGTTGGATCCTGATTTGAGGTGCGGCCATTCCTTATTTTCCTGTGATTGAACGGTGGCGAGCCGAGGCGAGCACTCATCCCAGGTCCATTAGGCATATCCTTTTTCACCTGGAGCGGTAAGCCATCTTCTACTAGAGGTCCATCCAGAGGCGTAAATAGAATATTCAGGGCCCTGATGTAAGAAACCATAAAGAGCCCCCCTTCCCTCCATGCCTGGTGGTGGAATTCCACTGCACAGTTGCAAGTGCAACCTTTGCAACCCTGGCAGTTCCACCACTGGTGTCAGTAGTTATTTTATTTTTCATTTTATTTTTTTGAAATATTGTTTTTTTATGGTTTACAATTTTTTCAGGGGTCTAAACAGACTTCTGATGTTTCCCCTTTGAGACAGAAAAAGGAGGTCGAGGACTGTGTTGCTACGGCTATTAATGACTTTAAAAATAATATAGAGAAGTCTAAGCTTCCTTGGTTTTACCTCAAGAATCTTAATTGATAAACGCCAACCAAAATATTTGGGGGCTCGTCCAGGATTTGCGCTAAAATTTAAATTGAAGCAGACCTGTTTTCTGTGGTGTGTTTTGTTACTTGTGCTATAGAAAATGCTGCATACACTGTTTAGGAAGAGTAAGGCTGCAAAGGTTTCTGGTGTCCAGGAGGACGTGCATCCTTCCTACCTGGGCCAGTGACAGTCAGTGGATGTATGTCTGTTGCAGAAGAGCTGGCTAGATATGCTTCTCTTTTTAACAGAGCTTGGGGGGATGGTGTCTCTGATCTTTCCTCAGATTTTAGTCTCAAAAGTTTTGGGTTCAGTTGATGTACACTTCTTGCATGCTCTACATATTGAATCTAAAATGAGGAAAAAGGCAGAATTAGAAAGATTTACTGAAGGAGCAGATTGCAGTGTCATCTGAGTGTTTGGAAGACACTGTAAGCAAGGCAAAAGATTTAGAAAGTATGGTAATCAAAGTTAAACCTGCAGTGGCTTCGAAGTGTGTTCAAACCCCTGCAGGCAAAGCTGAAGATTTTAATGAGCGGTGTGCAGCCCTCATAAACAAGTCCAATGATGCCCTAACAAAGGACAAAGGCCCTAAGCCTGTAAGCAAAATTAGGACATGTGCCACTGTTACTTCCCATAAGTGGGAAGCTGAATATTTGATCAGCTCAAATGGCCGAGTTGAGTAAGATACAAGGAAGGCAAGGCCTATGGTCTCCAGGAGACACATGTGGGTTGATTTACTTAAGGTGTGTGTCCCTAGAGAGGAAATAGATGGGATTCCTACAACAGCATTGCTTAAGAAGTGGAAGCAAGTGGTTGGGAATAGTAGATTCAGTCACATTAAATGTTTCTCTTGCCATAAAATGGGCCATTTTGCTAGAATGTGCCATGCTGTGAAGACTGGACAACAGCAGGCACGTGTTCTTCCCAGGACAGCACGGAGAGATATGCAAGTTTATTTTGTGTTGGAAGTCAATGCCTTTCTGTGAAAGTGTTTCAAGGCAGCAGTGGGCACCCTACAATAGTTTTGCAGTTGGAAATGGGCAGATAGAGAAATGTGAGCAGTGAGCTATTTTTTTTGGCACAGTGGGAAGGAACATATCATCTGCTTTGTCTCTTACACTTTTCAGGTACTGAGCATCGAGAGGTGGAGCAGGCAGAGCAGATGACCAGGCCAGATGGGAGGAGGTAGACCAGAAGAGAGTCTAAGGAAGATGCGGTTGATTTTTGAATTGGAGTGGACTTTCATCTGAGCATTTCCTTATGGCCAAGAGGACAAGAGACTTTCATCTGGGATTTTCTTTCCACAGACTGTCAAGGACATTTCTCACCCTGCTCAAAAGCAATGTTGCAGCCTCCCAGTGACTTAGTCTGACTGCCCAGAAGATATGGGAATCGAAAAGGAATTTTTTCCTCCCATTTTTGGACCACAATATGGGGGGGGGGGATTATTTTAACCTTTCCTGGACAAAAGGCTTTGATGTTGAAGTCTCATATTTTCCTATAATGCTATAAAGTCAAGAGGTGGTATGTGTTGCCACAGCTATTAATGACTTTAAAAATAATATAGAGTTAGTGTCACGTACCTGGCGGATGAGTCTACCTTATGCAGGGGAGTTCCTGCAGTCTCCCTTCCAGGCGGTTGTATCCCTCCTGCAAGTTCTTAACAGTCTGGGTGAGACCCGTAAGGTGTGCACACACCTCATCCATAGGAGAGGTCCCCTGCGCAGAATCAGGCATGGCTGTCCATTGCTGTCACGTACCTGGCGGGTGAGTCTGACTTATACAGGGGATCATCTCTCTTGCAGCCCTGGTTCGAGAACCCCTGGTAGTGTAGACAGGGAGCTCAGGAGCACAGGGGGGGCATGAGGGCTGGACTGGATCACTTGGTGGTATGTGCAAGTCCACTGAAGCTCATGCAAGTAGAAGAGTAGTCGTACAGTCCGAGTTGGCAACAGGCTGGCTTATGTGGTACAGAAGGAGCAGGTAGGCGGGTAGCCAGGTGCAGGCAGGGCTGGCAACGTGCGGGCAGCAAAGGTACAGAAGGGCTTGGCAGAAGAGTGGTCGTGGGCAGGCCGGGGTCAGGGCAGGCAGATAGCAGCAAAGTCCATAGGAAGACGGGGTCACAGGAACAGGAAGTCACTCAGAAGCAGACACTGGGGTCACAGGTGCAGGAAAGTCTCTGAAAAGCCGACACAAGGGTCAATGGAACGCTGTAGAACGGACAGCATCTGCTGCAGGGAGTTGCTGGCTTAAATGGACGCTTTGGCGCCATTGGCGCGAACGCGCACAGAAGCGCGCAAAGAGCACCATGGCCCCAATAGAGTCCATTTCCTAACATTGCCCCCCCCCCCCAAGGGGCAGCCTCCAGATGACCAAATGGGCTCTCTTGGTTGGGTGTCTTCCGAAGAAGGCTCTGATCAGCTCTGTTGTATGTAGGTTATCCTTCGGCTCCCAGGAGCTCTCCTTGGGTCCATAGCCTTTACACTTAACCAGGAATTGGGTCCTGCCTCCTCTTTTCCTACAATCGAGGATGGTCTCCACCTCAAATTCTTCTTCTCCGTCCACCATGACCGGTTCTGGAGGTGCTGAGCTACGTCCTGGGAAAGCATCTTTCACTGCTGGTTTAAGCAAGTTAACATGGAATACCGGATGGATGTGTAACGCTGGTGGTAAGTTTAGCTCATAAGCCACTCTGTTAATTTTCCTTTTGATAGGGAATGGTCCTATGTACCTGGGCCCCAGTTTTTTAGAAGGGCAGGAAAGTTTTACATTTTTTTTTTTAGACAGCCAGACCTGCTGGCCAATTTGTAGATCTAATTCCCCTCTTTTCCCATTATCAAAGTTCCTCTTACTGGTGGCTTGGGCTTGAGAGAGGGTCTCCTGGAGGAGCTTTTCTCAAGGAACGGGATAATCTCTAAGACCGCGGGTATGGTGCTTTCCATAGCCAGGTCCGGTAGGAAGGACGGGTGGTAGCCGAGGTTTACCTAGAAAGGCGACTGCTTGGTGGCGGAGTGGACCGAATTATTGTACGCAAACTTGGCTACTGGGAGAAGCGAGACCTAGTCGTCCTGGGAATAGGAGGAATAGCACCGTATGTATTGTTCGAGAGTCTGATTGGTCCTCTGCGTCTGACCATTAGACTGTGGGTGGTAGGCCGAGGAGAAGGCCAACTCGACTCCCAAAGTGGTGCACAGGGACTTCCAAAAGCGAGAAGTGAATTGTACCCCTCGGCCTGACACGATATTGGCGGGGATCCCGTGTAAGCGGACCACTTCTCTTATAAAGACTTCTGCGGTCTCGGCCGCTGAAGGGGTACCTTTCATTGGCATAAAAGGTGCCATCTTTGTAAGACTGTCTAATACCACCAGAATGGTGTTGAATCCTGCCGATGATGGTAACTCGACTATGAAATCCATTGTGATTTGAGACCATGGTCGTTCCGGAATGGGCAATGGGTTAAGCAGTCCCCAGGCTTTGGATTTCTCCGTCTTGTTTCTTGCACAGATAGGGCATGTGGCCACATAGCTCTGGCAATCTTCCTTCAGCTGAGGCCACCAGAATGAGCAGATGTTTTACAGCCACCAAAGTGACCTGCCATTTTGGTGTCGTGACAGAGTCCAAGGATTACTGGGCGGAGTCTGTTTTCGAGCCACCACAACCCATCTTTCAAGGTGAGTCGGGGATCCGGTGGTTCGGCAAGAAGGATGCAGGATCTTCTGATTTGGGACAGAAGGTCTTCCTGAGTGAACAGGAAACTGTGGACCGGGAGGATGGTATCTGAAGGGGACATTTCTTCCGGGACATGGAACAACTGTGATAATGCATACGGCTTGACATTCTTAGCTCCAGGTCTATAAGCAATGTGCAGCTGGAACCGGGAGAAGAATAGTGCCCACCTGGCCTCCCGGGGTCTTAGTCTCTTGGCGGTTCGCAGGTACTCTAGGTTCTTGTGGTCGGTAAAGACCAGGACAGGGTGTGAAGCTCCCTCTAGAAGATACCGCCACTCCTCCAGGGCCGACTTGATTGACAGCAGTTCCCTATCGCCTACGTCGTAATTCCTGTCCAGAGGGGAAAGTTTTCTGTAAAAGAAGGCGATGGGATGTAGCGAAGCCTTTGGACCTTGTCCGGGTGTTTGAGAATGGGAGCAGACATGAATAGTTTTTTAGTTGGACAAGGCTTCTTGGGCCTCCAGAGTCCAGCAAAAACTTGAGTCCTGCTTCGTGAGTTGGGTTATCGGGGTGATGACTGCTGAGAACCCCTTGATGAACTTCCAGTAGAAGTTTGCCAACCCAATGAATCGCTGAACCCCCTTTTTGTCCACGGGAGCTGGCCAATTCAGGATGGCAGAGGCCTTCTGTGGGTCCATGGTAATTCCAGCCGTTGAGAGGTTGAATCCTAAGAAAGAGATGTTGGCGCACTCAAAGGCGCATTTCTCTGCCTTGGCATAGAGACCGTGGAGTCTGAGGCGGGTGAGCACACTTTTCACATGCCTGCGATGCTCTTCCAGAGACGGAGAGAAAATCAGTATGTCGTCTAAATATACGACTAGAAACTGGTCCAAGAAGTCCCGGAAAATATAATTTACTAGGTGCTGGAACGTTGCAGGGGCATTGCATTGTCCGAAGGGCATCACAAGGTACTTGTAATGCCCGAACCGCGTGTGGAAGGTGGTTTTCCACTCGTCTTCTTTGCGAATGCGGATAAGGTTGTATGCCCCACGAAAGTCCAACTTAGTGAAGATGGTGGCAGTTCCTAATTTCTGAAAGAGCTCGGGAACCAGTGACAGTGGGTATCGGTTCTTGATGGTAATCCGATTGAGCTCCCGATAATCAATGCAGGGCCGAAGCGAATGGTCCTTCTTCTCCACAAAGAAGATCCCCGATCCTGCTGGCGAGGTGGATGGTCTAATGAAACGTTTTTTCAGGTTTTCGTCTAAGTACGCCTTGAGGGCGACCAGTTCCACCTCAGATAGGAGAAAATCTGCCCGAACAGGACTTCAGCCCCTGGTAGGAGGTCAATTGGGCAGTCATATGAACGGTGCGAGGGAAGGACGTCAGCTCCCTTCTTGCTGAAGGCGTCCAGGAATTTCTGGTAAGGTGCGGGGACGACCAGACGGGCTTCCTGATCGACGTCTGTGTCCAAACTGAGTACGACTGCAGGGTCTTCTGAGGGCTGGGGCTGAGGTAGGCAGTGGGATGAAGAGAAGCTTATTTCCCTTGTTGCCCAGTTGATCTGGGGGTTATCAGTCCGGACAGTCTCTCACCAGATGCCCGGAACCTCCTCAATACAGACACAGGTTCTGCGATATGCGTCTTTGTCGTTCCACAGGGGTTAAAGACGGACGAAGGCACCGATGTGCATGGGTTCCTGGTGGTCTGGTAGAACGAAGGAGGAGGCAGCTGGACTGGGAGCCCTGGACATCCTCCAGGGTAAACGTGCCGGTCCAGCGGATCTCTCGGCCCTGCGTTCTCGCAGTTGGCCATCAATCTGGATGGCCAGATCGATCAGGACATCAAGGATATGTGGGACCCCAACGCGAGCCAGCTTGTCTTTGAGCGGCTCTGAGAGACCCAGCCGGAACCAATAGCCGAGGGCCGATCCATTCCAGGCAGTGTCAGCACTTCCTCGCAGGAAGTCGGACCCGTACTCCTCCACCAGGCAGTGGACTTCTTGGAGAGAGTGGAGGGCTGCCTCCGCTGTGGCTGCCTGGTGGGGGTCTTCATACAATCTGGCGATCGCCTGGAAGAATCGGTCTAAGTTTGTGAGCTCAGGTGCCTTTTGATCCAGAAGGCGGTATATGCCCAGGCTTGGGGTTCCTCTCGGAGGAGAGAGACAACGAGCCCCACTTTAGTGGCTTCCAGCAAGAAGGTCCAGGGCTGGAGAGTGAAGTATAGTTCGCAGGAATTGCGGAAAGCCCGGAACTTCCTGCGGTCTCCTGCAAACCGCTCGGGCATGGGCACCTCGGGCTCGTTAGGTAGGGCCACTACGGTACATGGAGCCGATTGGCCGGGACTGGCTGGTGCAAGGCTGGAGAGTTCCTGCAGTCTCCCTTCCAGGCACTTGTATCCCTCCTGCATGTTCTTAACAGTCTGGGTGAGACCCGTAAGGTGTGCACACAGCTCATCCATAGGAGAGGTCCCCTGCGCAGACTCAGGCATGGCTGTCCATTGCTGTCACGTACCTGGCGGATGAGTCGGACTCATACAGGGGATCATCTCTCTTGCGGCCCTGGTTCGAGAACCCCTGGTAGTGTAGACAGAGAGCTCAGGAGCACAGGGGGGCACGAGGGCTCAACTGGATCACTTGGTGGTATGTGCAAGTCTACTGAAGCTCGTGCAAGTAGAAGAGTAGTCGTACAGTCTGAGTTGGCAACAGGCTGGCTTATGCGGTACAGAAGGAGCAGGCAGGCAGGTAGTAAGGTGCAGGCAGGGTCGGTAACGTGCGGGCAGCAAAGGTACAGAAGGGCTTGGCAGAAGAGTGGTCGTAGGCAGGCCGGGGTCAGGGCAAGCGGATAGCAGCAAAGTCTGAAGGAAGACGGGGGTCACAGGAACAGGAGGTCACTCAGAAGCATACACTGGGGTCACAGGTGCAGGAAAGTCTCTGAAAAGTTGACACAAGGGTCACTGGAACGCTGTAGAACGGACAGCATCTGCTGCAGGGAGTTGCCAACTTAAATGGCTGCTTTGGCGCCATTGGCACACACAGGCATGCATGAACGCGTACAGAAGTGCGCAAAGAGCACCATGGCCCCAATAGAGTCCATTTCCTAACAGTTAGATTTTAAGACCCTAATTTTCAAGGGAAGCCAGCCCCCCCCCCCCCCCCAATTGATATGTAAATAAACCAGTTTTTGGAGCTGCTATAGAGGAAGTTCTCTGCAGGATGTGATGTCAGAAGTTGGGGGGAGGAGTTTTTAGGTTTTGAAACAAGCATGTGGATATAAAGGGAGCTGTGTTTGAGAATACGAAGGAGCAACATATGGCTGCGAGAAGCTGGAGATCTTTGGAGCCATTTTGAGTTGGACTGAGCAAGGAACCATAAAGGACATTACATCCTGACCCTAAGTTGAGTAACAGTTTAGTTTACATATTGTGCATGCTTATATTTTGCTAGAACGGATAATTGGCATTGTGCATGTTGTAGACATATTTTTATAAGCTATGAATTGTGTTGTATTGTGTACCCTACAGTTGTATATGCAGCTTTTATTTTTACTAAAGCATTGACACACTACAGAAGTCTAAGCTTCCTTGGTTTTACCGCAAGAACCTTAATAGATAAAGGCCAAGCAAAATAGGACAGCCCTGAGGCTGGGTTCACACCTGTGTGAATTGGATGCTGCTTAAACCGCATCCAATTCACAGGACACTAGAAAACACATTGTTTTCATGGTGTCCAGTTCACATATGTGTGGTGCATTCGCACTCTGCATTGCACAGAAAACGTTAGACGTGTGTCTAACAAGGAGATGCACTCTGCACTGAACGGCGATATTTTCCCCTGCTCGCGGCCCCTCCCTCCCCCGCAGCTGCTGCGCTGTGAGAACGAACAGGAGCCACCAAACAGCAGATCCACCCCTTCTCGGCAGCAGACAGGCTGGAATTCACACCGGACTGGTGTGAATCCAGCCTTAATCTCCATCTCTGCAGCCTCAGATATACAGAATGAATGGGCAGGAATAGCTTTGTACAGAGCTTCCCATTTATTCACAAACTGAAACATAGAAAGCACAGTTTACTATGTTTAAGTTATGAATGGACAGAGTCAGGATCGGTATAGATCATTGACTCTATTCATTCAGAAAAAGAAGTGGCCAGTAAATGACACATTTACTAGTACTTTCCCCGCTCTCCCTCCTGAGAGCATCCCCTGCAGCAGTCAGCGGGAGAGGTGAGAGGGGAGCCCGACAAACCTGCAGGGGATGAGGGGGGCGGAGGAGAGCACCGGTCCCCTCCCTCCTGCAGCTGCTGAATGCCTGCAGGAGGGAGAGAAGGAGAAGCGGGCATATAGAGGAACCAATTCCCTCCAGCAACTGTAGAAGGGAGGAAATTGGTTCCCCTATATGCCGCCGCCACTTCTATCAAAGTGTACAGGGGACCGCACGGGCCCCCTGGAGCATAGGGCCATGTCACCATTGCGACCCCTGTAGGTACGCCCCTTCATCCATCTATGAAGGTGAGGGCACACCTATATTACTCACATGTAGTGGAATATCAAAAATAAAGAAATTACTGCGCCAAACCCCTACCAACTCATATATAGGGAAGGCTCCCGTATAAACATATAAAATTTAAACCAGCAGCCAACACAAAACACTGTTGAAATGTACACTCATTATATCCACACGGGAGTGGAAGTATCTACCTACTTCCCCGCATGGATGTCCCCAGCGTTACCACTGTACCGGGATACGAGGTCCCCCGGGCACGCCAGGGGACATGTGAAACTATCTTCACCGCCGCCGTATATCCCCTTGGTTAAAGGAGGGAAGATGTCAACGACCTCCCTTAACCAAGGAGATATACGGGCGAAGAGGAAGAGAGGGAGGACGTCCGTAAGTCGTCGACGTCCTCCCTCCCCTGGCCACGAGAGGAGGCGGGGGGAGTAGGGGACGTCCAAACAGCCCGAGGGGAGAGTGGAGAGGGCGACTGACGACG
>BLSH010053533.1:212853-223042 GCA_018402905.1 Glandirana rugosa | reverse complement strand
TTTGGCCACACATGCCCCCCCCCCCCCTCTTTGTCTCCCCTTACATAAAGGGGAGTTGTTTTGTAATTTACAGGCAAAGAATATGGTTTGAAAATTCAAAACACGGGAAGTTACAAGAACACTGGATTATTTGCAGGACCAACAGGAATTTGCCTGTATTTGCAGAAAATGTACTTACCGTATTTTTCGCACCATAAGATGCACCTGACCATAAGATGCACCTAGGTTTTAGAGGAGGAAAACTAGAAAAAAAAATATTCTGAACCAAATGTGTACTAAAATATTTACCAGTGCAGCCATATACCAGAGTCCATGAAATAAAGCCATATACCGGTCCTATGAAATACAGCACATAGCAGAGTCCATGAAAAACAGCATATACCAGTCCTGTGAAATGCGGCCACATACCAAAGTCCATAAAACACAGCACATAGAGTCCATAAAATACAGCATATACCAAAGTCCATGAAATACAGCCATATACCAGTGCCAATCAAGTACAGCCATATACCAGAGTCCATGAAATACAGCCATATACCAGTCCTATGAAATACAGCCATATACCAGAGTCCATGAAATACAGCATGTACCAGTGCTAATCAATTACAGCCATACCTGGGTCCATGCAATGCAGCCTGGCACAGAGCTGAAAGGGAGATTCATATCTCCCGCCACCGCTGTGATGATGTCATCACACATGCGCCTGGTGGAGCTCCACTCTGCAGCCAGACCCCATTGGGATAGAAGACAGAGCAGCTCCAGCCGCTGCCGCGGCAGTACTTCATTCGACCGCTGGGGCTGCTCTGTCTTCTCCCTCTGTGAGAAGACTCACATCAGTGCTCTATGGTGTCCGGGAGCCCACAGTGTAATGCGGGCTCCCGGCACCGACGGGGGGAGGGTTTTTTGCAGCATTCGCATCATAAGACGCAGGGACACTTTCCCCCAATTTTTTGGGGGAAAAAAGTGCGTCTTATGGTGCAAAAAATACGGTAGTTTAAAAAAAGAAAGGACTGGTAAGCTGCAAGATATTACATGTATGTTCTTGAGTTTAAATAAAATGTAATTAGGAAAGTGTTTAACAGGTCCTTTTACTGGTTCAATCGGACTGGGGTGGATAACCTAACTGTTCCACTCAAAGTGGAAATGTAAGGTGCACATAACTTCTCTATTATCCACAACTGTTTATGTCTAAGGCACATGTATCAAACACAAGGGACGCGGGCTGAATCTGGCCCACCAACCCATTTTATGTGGCCCTCTCACCTAGAGCTTTAGTCTTCTGCCACCTCGGGCTCTAACCCTCCACTCCCCGCTCACCATGGTCACTTGTAAACACAAACTTCTGTGTTTAAAAGGACAGCTTTCCCCTGGGTGGCTCTCACAGATTTCTGCCTATCCTGCACACACTCACGGAGGGGCAAGATGCCAACCAACAATCTCTTTCTGCAAGTGAGCGAGAGGTGGAGTCGCCTACACTACCGGGAGGTACTAAAGCCGGGCTGGGTAGGTGAAATGCAAAGAAGCTTTTGGGGGGCTTAGGGTGGTGAAATGATGAGGGCTGGGGAGGGAGATGTGGGGGAGGGTGGTGCAAAGCTCAGAGACAACAAGTTGAAATGAGATGTGGACAGCCTGTGAAAGAGAACCCTTCACTCTGTGTACATCCCTAAACGCTGCATTCTGTATGTAGCGCACTCCTCAACCCTGTACTTTGTGCACAGCACAACCCTGAACTCTGTACGTAGCACACTCCAGAACTCTGCACACTGCATACTCCAGAGTACTATGTATTTGAGTAGATCCATAGTCTTATAGATACAACTGGCCCTTTGAGGTCAACTATAATGCTAATGCGGCCTGCAATGAAATTTGAGTTTGACACCACTGGTCTAAGGGATTTGGAAAAGCAGATTTAAGCTTCATACAAACTGAACCTCTCCTAGACACCTTTAGTCCTGGTAGTGGTGTTTTGGCTGAGAAAAACTATTGACACTTGTAAAAGTGTGTAAATGCATCTGAACGCGTTTAGATGCATTTAGGTGGTTCAAGCACTTGAGTGTTAATTTCTTTTATTGGCCAGAATGATAATTTATTCTGGCCATTGAAATAAATTAAAGTGGATGTAAACCCACCACTCACCCAGTATAAACTAATGGCACAGATTAATATATATTTACATGCAAGCCTCCTGCATGTATCCCTACCTTGCAAATGTCACCCCTCTCAGCAGTAGCAGCCTTTTAAAACACTGGAATCAGTGGGTGGCTCTCTTTGCTGTAGTGCGGTAGGTGGAGTTGTGATGTCACAAGACTCCCCACCCAAATCTATACTGAGAGCTGGAGGACATGGGAGGGGGGAGTGTGAAGCTTTCTATGCTCTCTTCAGGGGATAAGTAAATTACCTGTTACTCACACAGCACGAATGAAACAACTCCTTTTTCTCCCTTAGTAGGTCTTTCTCTTACTGAAAAAAGATAAGGGGATTACTCACAGCTGGATTAACTCTTAATGGCAAGACTGGGCACAGGTGACATGATATCCTCTCCTGTACAAGGTAGAAGTGTCAGTAAATTTTTTTTTTTCGGGTTTACATCCAATTAAATAGGCTCTAGCGTTAAAGTGCATTTAGATGCGTTTACAGGCGTCAAGCATTATTTCTGCCTGGACTCACTGGCAGTGGGTTTTTGTTTCTACCTCTAAACGCCCCTGCCTCTAAATTCCTCTAAGCACCTATGTGTGCAAGGACACACAGGTTAACATGCAGGGGCATGTAAAGGCAGAAAGAAAAAAACGCCATACACGCCTAAGAAAAGCATTAAAACAACCTGTGTTCACAAGGCCTTAAGCCCCATACACACAATCAAAATATCGTACATAAAATACCACTTTCAAAATGATTGTAAGATAATCTGATCACTAGTACACAGCTTTTGTCCAAATTTTTCCAAAAGGACAAACACAAATTTTTTCTCATATGATACCAAATCGTATGATTTTGGTTAAACCAGTACAGTTTTTACCTGAATATACAGTACAAATGCATTACACCACTTCCGAATTTTTATTCTGTCATACGAGAATTTTCGTGCTTCAGTAACCTATTTGTTTTTGATATAAAGTCTAGCATGCAAAAAAACACGAACGATCATCGTCTGATAATCTCTACGTGTGTACTAGGCTTTACACACCTGAACTTCTGCTCCTGCAGGCTCCTTCCTGCTGCTAGACAGCTTCCTGCAGTCTCTTCTACCCTATGTTCCAGCAGTCTAAGGTACTGAAGTCATCAAGGTCCATGCAGGATCTCTAGCCCTGCTTTGGGCATGAAGATGCATGGGGAGCACTGTCTTCAGGGGGAGCAGAAGATCAAGTAAGTAAATAGTGATTTTAGTGTCCCCTAGACTAAATGGGCATTTAAAGTGGTAGTAAACCCTCCTATCATTTTCAGCCAAGGAAGCTGCCATCTTGTCCTCTGTTTAACCTACAACTGCCATGATGCTGCACATGTGATCAGATATGACACCAGCCATTGGATGGTTTAACAGTTTGGTTTAGAGCACAACCAATGGGAGTGTTACAATTCCGGCACGTGCCGGAAATGTAACTGGTGTTTAAACTGTTAAATGGATGGGTTTACTACCGCTTTAACCCTTGCAGTACGGGCACAGCAACATTGCAGAGATTTTTTTAGGTTTCCTGGAGTCAGACTTTAAATTATCTCTTCTTACTCTCCTGTCTTGCAGTGACTACAACCTGTTTTTCGGTCTTTTTGATGAGAATTTAATGTAATCATCCTAGCGTATCCAATTTCCCAGAAATAAAAGGATACCATGCAAAACATTTTAGATAATTCGTAAAGGTAATTCAGACAAGTTTTTTTTTCTGATACTTCTTTCATTAAGAACTTGAAAGGTTCCAAACCATGGGTAAATTAAAATGCTCTCTCAAAGTGAAGTGTGGTTTGGAACTATTGACTTGACCAATGATGAAGGACAGAATAATCAATGTTGTTTTTTTATTACGCTTCATCATGACTAATCTGACAAAATGTCTCGGTTTACCAGAGATCAAAGACATCAATGCAGCCTGGTTATAAGGTTCAGATATAAGGAAAACTTCAAATGCAAATAATAATATACTTTTAAATCTTTTTCAGTATTTTCATAGAAGCTTTGTCATACAAAATAGCTTGTAGGAATGAATATGGAATGGTAGTGTTTATTAGGTGATAATGAAAGGGATCTCTACAATTAAGCCTGTAGGAGTGAAGGTAGTGCATTGGTGGGGCACTCTGTGTTACTGATCTAAAGTTGAATTCGTGCATTCAGCCACTTTATAAAAAGTGCAGGCACCCTATGAGTTAAGTCCAAGGACAGGGGAGGGCTGGCAGCCTTAGGCCTGGGGGGTAAGTCCAGTCGAGTGGCCCATTGAACCACCGAATCAGCTCACCATCCATGCCCACCTGGTTTTATAATGGATATTGCTGTTATGAAGCAAGACAAATATGATACAATGTGATAATATAATTTAATGTTAATAGCAACAAAGGAGGTTTAACAAAAATAATGCAACAATGCAGCCTCGTTAATGCCCATCAATGCAGCCTGATCAATGCCCATCAATGCAGCCTCATCAGTGCCCATCAGTGCAGCCTCATCAGTGCCCATCAGTGCAGCCTCATCAGTGCCCAGCAGTGCAGACTGATCAATGCAGCCTCATCACTGCCCATCAATGCAGCCTCATCACTGCCCATCAATGCAGCCTCATCAATGCCCATCAATGCAGCCTGATCAATGCCCATTAATGCAGCCTGATCAGTGCCCATCAATGCAGCCTCATCAGTGCCCATCAATGCAGCCTTATCAGTGCCCATCAATGCAGCTTCACCAGTGCTTATCAATGCAGCCTCACCAGTGCCCATCCAATGCAGCCTCACCAGTGCCCATCCAATGCAGCCTGCAATGCAGAGAGAGGAGAGCCACAAGACTGCAAAGAGTGGGGATCTCCTGCTTACCTGGAGCGGCCGCTGTCATATGAAGTCCCGCCTCCTGGATCGGCTCCTATAATAGACATCATCCATGGTAGGGCCGGCGCCGGGTGCCCCCCCTCTGCTAGCAGTTAGTTGGCGGCCGTGCCCCCGGCCCCTACTTCCTCCACAAAAAATGGATTTTTTGTATAGCTTACCGTAAAATCCTTTTCTCTGAGTTCACTGACAGACGCAGCCTTCTTATGACACATGGGGGTTATGCTCATACTACTAGGAGTAGACTAGGCAAAAACAATCAAAAGCATAGGTTGGCCCCTCCCAGGGGGCCGTCCTCACCTCAGCATATAATCCCCCTGCTCTGCATTGCACATCAGTTCGTAACAAGCTGTACAAACCCAATGCAGAGGGGTGGGTGCTGCGTCTGTCAGTGAACTCAGAGAAAAGGATTTTACGGTAAGTTATACAAAAAATCCATTTTTTTCTTCCGTTCACTGACAGACGCAGCCTTCTTATGACACATGGGGACGTCCCAAAGCTGTGCCAATCAAGAGGGGTGTGCAAAAACCATACAAATGTAGCCAACAGAAAGACGCCCTCTCAGGCGGCGCTACCGCGCCTAAACTGCCGCTTGTAATACCTTGCGGCCAAAAGCAGCATCCGAGGATGCTAAAACCTCAACTTCGTAAAACTTAGTAAATGTGTGCACTGAGGCCCAAGTAGCTGCCTTGCACACCTGGGACACCGAAGCTTGGTGTCTAAACGCCCAGGACGTACTAACTGCCCTGGTTGAATGAGCCGTGACCGGGAACGGGGGAACCTTACCCCGAATCTCATATGCATGAGTCACGGTCCTCCGTATCCAACGTAATACGGTAGCTGACAAAGCCGCCAAACCTTTGCGCGACCCTTTTGTCAGCAAAAATAAAGCATCAGACTTCCTAAAAGAAGCTGTAGAACTTAAATACACCCGCAAAGCCCTCACCACATCCAAAGAATGCAGCTCAACTTCTTTGGGATGTGATGGGTGCGGACACAATGAGGGAAGAACAATATCCTCATTTAAATGAAAAGAAGAAACCACCTTCGGAAGAAATTAAGGTGAAGGCCTCAGAACTGCCTTGTCCTTATGGAGGACAAAGTAGGGTGACCTGCAGGACAAAGCTGCCAGCTCCGACACCCGCCTGGTGGATGTGATAGCCACCAGAAAAGCCACCTTCTGCGACACTAAGCGTAAGGGAATATCCCTAATCTTTTCATATGCCGGTTTCTGTAACACAGAAAGCACCAAATTCAAATCCCACGGTGCCAAAGGCGACCGTATCCGGGGGCGACATGACGTACTCCCTGTACAAATGTACGGATCAATGAGTGAGACGCCAATGGTCGTTGAAAAAGAACCGCCAGGGCCGAAATCTGCCCTTTAAGCGTACTTAACGCCAGGTTCTTGTCCAGTCCTTGCTGCAAAAAAAGACAGCACTCTGGATCCTCTATAAGAGCGGGGATTCCATCCCCCCGCCTCGCACCAGGTAATATAGGCCTTCCAGGTCCTATGATAACTCTTACGTGAGGTGCTTTTACGTGCTTTCACCATAGTAGGGATTACGGAGTCAGAGACACCCCTATCCCTCAATACCTGGGCCTCAATAGCCAAGCCGTCAAAGCCAGCGAGGGTAAAGCAGGGTGCAAGATGGGCCCCTGCGACAGCAGGCCTTCGCAAAGTGGAAGACGCCATGGAACATCTGTCACCATCCGTACTATATCGGCGTACCACGGACGCCGCGGCCAATCCGGAGCTAACAGGATTGTCGGGATTCCCTCTGCTTCTATCCTGCGCAAAACGCGCGGTAGAATCTTCAGAGGAGGAAAGATGTACAGTAGCTGATACCGACCCCAGGGCATTACCAGTGCGTCCGAGGCAACCGCCAACGGATCCCTTGTTCAGCACACAAAGGCCTGTACCTTGTGATTGTACCTGGAAGCCATCAGATCCACTTCTGGGGTGCCCCATTTGCAGCAAATCTGGTGGAACACCTCTGGATGTAGGGACCACTCCCCCTGATCCAGAGTCTGGCGGCTGAGAAAATCCGCCTGCCAATTTTCCACGCCCGGGATGTAGATTGCAGAGAGAGCTGGCACGTGACGCTCTGCCCACCGAAGGATCAGAGCCACTTCCACGGCTGCTGCTGCGCTTCTTGTTCCGCCCTGATGGTTCACATACGCCACCGCTGTGACATTGTCCGACTGGACCCGAACAGGGCGGCCTCGCAGCCTTTCTGTGCAATGAGACAGGCAAAGCCTGATCGCTCTCAGTTCCAGTACCTTTATCTGAAGACAAGCTTCCTGTACTGACCAATGACCCTGGACGGAGGATTGTCCCAGGACTCCTCCCCATCCTGACAGGCTGGCATCCGTTGTCACTATCGACCAATTGAGGGGAGGAAAACTCTTCCCCACCCTTATGGCCAGAGCCCGAATCCACCAAATCAGAGACCCTTGAGCCTACTGATCCAACTTGATCCGTCTGTCTAGGGATAGGGGAGACTTGTCCCACTGAGAAAGGATTGTCCCCTGTAAGAGTCGGATATGACTCTGGGCATAAGGCACCGATTCGAACGTCGACACCATGAGAGCCAATACTCGCATACAGAACCGTAAGGAGGACCACTGGCGTGACAACAGGGTTCGCACTGCTGTCTGAAGAGTCAGTAGCTTGTCTGGTGTTAGAAACACCCTTGCTTGTACCGTGTCCAGAATCAGACCCAGGTACTCCAGCCTGCAAGTCGGAGGCAATGATGACATTCTGTAGGTTGATCAGCCAACCGAACTCCTCTAACGTGGCTACCGTGATTGTCACGTTCTCCTCCAGAACTGTAGCCGACTCTGCCCTCAGCAGTAAATCGTCGAGGTACGCTACCACCGCTATACCTCTCTGTCTCAGCAGCGCCAACATTGGGGCCACCACCTTGGTGAACACCCGGGGAGACGAGGCCAACCCGAAGGGAAGCGCCACAAACTGGTAATGCAGATCTCCCACTGCGAAACGCAGAAAACGCTGATGACTGAGACAAATCGGAACGTGGAGATATGCGCTCTTGATCTCCAAGGACGCCAGAAATTCCCCTTGGCGTAGGGCGACCACGACCGAGCGGATGGATTCCATCCTGAACCTCTTCGTCTCTACGAAGCGGTTCAACGCTCTTAGATCCAAAACTGGTCTGACCCCGCCCTTTTTGGGTACCACAAAAAGGTTTGAATAAAATCCGTGAAATCTCTCCCTCCTGGGCACCAGTATGATCACCCACTGTTCGGCGAGAGCTCAGACAGCGCCTGGTGGCGTTCCTGCGTGAGCCTAAGGTTTGAGGGGAGGAACCTTTCTGGGGGCAGAGAGCTGAATTCTATCCTGTACCCGGAAGACACCACCTCCAGGCCCCACCGATCGGTGATGCGGGCAGCCCATCTGTCTGCAAACCCCAGTAACCGGCCCCCCACCCGTGAAGTGGGTGGGGGCAACCCATCATGCGGAAGCGGATTTATCCTTCGCTTTTCCGGACTTATGCTGCCAGGGCTCTTTACTGTGTCCTGCGAAAGCTTTTCCGGTCTTGCAGCCTTTCCCTGCTGAGCCGGATGCCCGAAAAAACTTTCTGACTTGACGCAACAGGCCCCTGTCTGCGCCGCAACTCACGCCTGTTTAGGCTCCGGGAGAAAAGTACTTCTACCTCCCGTGAAATCCTTAATGATTTCGTCCAACCGTGGGCCAAACAGACGCTCTCCCTGAAAGGGAAGGTCCGCCAGTGCTTTCTTTGAAGCCTGATCGCCCGACCAAGATCGGAGCCATAGCACTCGTCTGAGAACGATTGAAAAAACAGACATTTTTGACAATATAGGAAGGAGGTCCAAAGCAGCCTGAAATATGTAGCGGAGCCCCTCCTCCAAATGTTGTGCCCGCTGTACCTCAGCCTGTGCACAATCATGAGTCAAATTAGTGCATAGATCAGTAGCCTGCACCCGCAGCGACTGTGCCGCCATTGCAGTTGCTAGTGCCGGCCGCATGGCTGATCCAGCCAATAAGAACAGTGCTTTGGACACTGTCTCTGTGCGGCGATCGGCCGCTTCCTTAAAGGAAGGCGACCCCTCCAAGGGAATGGTGGTTGCCTTATCTACCCGCGCCACGGCAGGGTCCACCACCGGAGAAGCCCATCTTTTAGTAAAACTTTCCTCAAAGGGGTAGCGCACCGCAAAGCTCTTAGGCAAAGTAAAAGAACTTGGTGGCCTATGCCACTCCTTAAACACCGCCTGCTCAAATAATGGGTCATAAGGGTAAGCCCTAAGGGCCCTAGGCGGTTTCAGTGGGCCACACACATAAGTGGACTCATGCGACTCCCCAGCTGGATCAAGACGCATGGACTTGCGGATATCAGTGCCTCCACTATCACGCGAAGACAGAGTTTCTTGACTCTCCTCATGCTCTGAGGGTGGTCCACCCTCTGAAGATCCACAGGTGTGAGCAATGATGCGCTTTCCAGATCTGAATCCTCCCCGGAGAAAAGAGGGGGTGGTGGGCGTTTTTGAGGAACCCTTGGCACGGGTACCTCTGCCCTGGGAAAGAACTCCCCAAATGCCACCCTCAGCTGTTCCAAAGACACTAGCGTTCCTGGGGTGGATTGTAGATCCGCAGGTACTCCTGCTATAATCTTGCCGGCCTCTGACATTACAGGCTTCTGGCACCCCCACTGTGTAACCACCACCTCAACTCCACCAATCAACCAGGGAGACCTGGGAGGATTGCCCACACCGCTACCAGCACCCAGGAAGGGCCAGCTATACTTGCTGTTTAGATGCCTCAGCACTCCGATCGGAAGAGCGATGCCCACAAACTACTGCACGCCAGGACGTTCATATCGACCGGGAAGGACCCACGACCATCGCCACACCCGTTAGGAGGGTCCAGAGGGACCAACTAACCACCTCAACTCCACCACCAATGTGTCACCCCCACGGTCTTCGGACATTACAGTCTCCGGCCGTTCTAATATCGTCCTCATGGACGCCTAGATGTTAGGTGGGGTCCTTGCGATCACAGAAACCTTGTCGACTCCCACCGTAAACCCCTCAAGAAAGGGTCCCGTCTCCATGGGCACGGTTCCCAAGGAGTTTTTGCGGGTGGTGGGGGAGAAAAGAGGCCCCTCCTAAGTCTAGACCTTTCGCGTAG
>BLSH010053533.1:198798-212843 GCA_018402905.1 Glandirana rugosa | reverse complement strand
CACGGGTACCTCTGCCCTGGGAAAGAACTCCCCAAATGCCACCCTCAGCTGTTCCAAAGACACTAGCGTTCCTGGGGTGGATTGTAGATCCGCAGGTACTCCTGCTATAATCTTGCCGGCCTCTGACATTACAGGCTTCTGGCACCCCCACTGTGTAACCACCACCTCAACTCCACCAATCAACCAGGGAGACCTGGGAGGATTGCCCACACCGCTACCAGCACCCAGGAAGGGCCAGCTATACTTGCTGTTTAGATGCCTCAGCACTCCGATCGGAAGAGCGATGCCCACAAACTACTGCACGCCAGGAGCCTGCTGCTGTGTGTCAGCCACGCTGTACAAGGGAAAACCGGAAGCCAACTTCCGTTTTTAAGCACTTCCTGTATCAGGGCTGCACTTCCTAGACCTACCACTGGAGGCCGCCAGACCACAGGCTGAGAACCGCATGGTTTCACAAACAAATGGACGCTGCCATTATACCCGCGCGGTCGGCCACGAACGAGCGGTGCTCTATCTTTCAATGGCGGTGCCCCGCCGAACACAGCGCTCCGGACGGTCGGTGCAGAGTCGAACGGTCAGTGCAACAGTGCCGTACTGCGGCTGAGGGGAGTGGAAGGGGGGAGGGGGGAACGGAGGCTTAACCTCACAAGGGTATTACCCAAAAATGTCCCTCTACTGAGCCCCCACCGGCCGGCTTACCACCAAAGCTGCCCAGATGCCCACTCTCCACGCCCTGAGGCGGCAGAGGGGTCCACTCACCAATCCTCGACGGGCGCAGCAGTAGCCACCGGAGCAGACTTACCATCCCCTAGGGGAGGCATGCTGCTGGCCAGGCCCTTGGACAGGCGTACCTAGTCACTGGGCTCTAGTGGGTTTTAGCCACTGGCCGCCCGCACGGAATGGGCTCTATGCGGTGGTCACCCCGAAGGGCGGTCGCATAGTGTCGGCTGGACTGGGGAAATATTTGGATTCGAGATATCCTCTATACCACCAGCCAGCTTCTTGATAGCAGTCTTCATCAGATGAATCTTCAGGAGACCGCAGATCCCAAAGGGAACCAGGTCTACTCCTTGCACTAGGCAAAAGAAAACTGATGTGCTATGCAGAGCAGGGGGATTATATGCTGAGGTGAGGACGGCCCCCTGGGAGGGGCCAACCTACGCTTTTGATTGTTTTTGCCCAGTCTACTCCTAGTAGTATGAGCATAACCCCCATGTGTCATAAGAAGGCTGCGTCTGTCAGTGAACGGAAGAGAAAAGAAAATCTTGTCAGCGGGCAATGGCCACCGGCCATTTCGATTGTAAATTGGGGCAGCCTGGGGGGCAATTGCCACCCTGCCCAGCCCTCCCCTGTCCAAGGATATGCATGACATCTACTACAGCTGCACGATTCTGGCCAAAATGAGAATCACAATTTTTTTGCTTAGAACAGTGGTTCTCAACTCCTGTCCTCAGGACCCACCAAGAGGCGAGATTTTAAGTATTACCTTGGGGAGCTGCAGACTAGAATACTGCAATCACTGAGCAGCAAATGATATCCCCTGTGACGCATTTCAGTTATCCTGCAAACCTGGCCTGTTAGTGGGTCCCAAGGACAGGAGTTGAGAACCACTGGCTTAGAATCACGATTCTCGCGGCGTAAATCTTACATATACAAAAAAAAATTGGGCTAACAGCATTGTTTATTTTTTATTTTTTTTTTGAAAGTGTAATTTTTCACCAAAAATTGCGTTTGAAAGAACGCTGTGCAAATACTGTGTGACATAAAATATTGCAACAGTCGCCATCTTATTCTCTAGGGTCTCTGCTAAAAAAAATAAATATAATGTTTGGGGGTTCTAAGTCATTTCCTAGCAGAAAATACTGGATTTTTACTTGTAAGCAACAAATGTCAGAAAAGATTTAGTCTTTAAATGGTTAAACTAAACTCTTCTATACACGGGAGTTCAACCCTTTGATCATTTGAAACATTGTATCTTTTTACTTCATTTATCAACAGTGATATCAGACTTGGCTCTCTGCTCAGATAGGAGAGACTCAAGTCACTCCGACTTAGAAAAAGATTCCTGGGGAGACGTCAGGCGACTTGCATTGACTTCTATTACAGTCAAATCGCACTGAGTCGCCCAGCAAGTCGGACTCCATTAACTGCACTGAAGATCATGGTAATATGCGATGGAGATCGCAGTAGGGGGGTGAATCGAGATCACGATTTAATACGATTAATTGTGCAGCTCTAACATCTACTGAACGCATCTCTATTATTTATATTTAACAGGTTTATGGTTCATACACTGACACTCAAGGCTGTGAGAGAGGACAGAGAGCAGCTATGCCCACCCCTCCCCTCTGCTGCCCATTCAGAGAAGCCTTTGTGTTTTGTGAATGAGTTAACATAATACAAAGGCTTCTGTGATTGGGCAGGAGGAGGAGAGGGGCAGGCATAGCAGCTGCAACGACTTTAATGTTGAAGATGCTTAGACCTATAGTATCAGTGTTAGACTCCCGTAAAATACAGTGATAGCCGTCTTCTGGGAGTGCAATAAAACTGTCAGATGTAAATAACAGAGATAGGTCCAGGTGTTGTCATGCACCTCCTTGGACTTAAAGTGTTACTAAACTCACAACAGTAAAATAAGTCTGTATATGGCGTAAAGCATATTTGTTATACTCACTGTGGAACCTAAGGGTTCCTAGATTGTAAGCTCTAACGAGCAGGGCCCTCTGATTCCTCCGGTATTGAATTGTATTGTAACTGTACTGTCTGCCCTCATGTTGTAAAGCGCTTGTAAAAGTGTTGGTGCTATATAAATCCCGCATAATAATAATAATGGGTTAATCCTATGCATTGTGTAAAAAGGCTGCTTGATCCTGTTTTCTCTGATCCTCCCTTTCTTCTGCTGTCCCCAATCCATCTGATAGTACAGAGCCTTTGAGTCACTCTGCACATGCTCAGTTTGGTGTGTTTTGCTAGAGAGTTTTTTTTCTTGGGAGAGTGCATGAGATCAGCACAGGGCCAGCACTGTACAGACAGAGGGTCAGGGGTCATGCAGCCTCATAGGACAGTCAGAGTAGAATGAAAAACTTTAACTGATAGAAGTCACAAGACTGCTATATACTGCAGATGAGAAAATTTAGCAGTTGATATTTACTAAAATGATTGCATTTCCATATTCTGTGTACTGTGGGAGACCAGATATAGTGAATGCAGGATCCTGGGTTTAGTAACACTAACTCATAGTGTGCCTTCACTTTTTACAAAGGAGCTGAATTCCTGCAATTGCCATTGCTTTAAAGTGGTTATAAACTTTAGACATGAAATATAAACAAAGCATATCCCTCTATAATTTGTACTCGTCTCAATCCACAGCACAAAGTGTCATTTTTCTTCTGCTGCTTCATTCCTCTGCTATCTGCATGAGTCACTTCTGACAAGTTTTCCTGAAAAGTGACAGAGGAGGGAGCTCCAGCACACAGCCTGTTATTAACTGCCTTAGCTCTGTTCCTGTGTGCTGTGTGAAGGGGGTATGTCTCTTCCCTGAATCAGCTCTCCTCACTGAGGTCTGCAGTGTGTAAATTCTGCTCCCCACCCCTTGCTTTCTGAAAGCCCAAACAAGCTGTATAAATTCTGGACTTTGGGGCTGCAGATAAACAGGTACAACTTTTGTAGGATTATTTGCTCCACCTCTGAGTATCACCTGAGGTCAGTCTCTTCACTGGGTATATGTTAAGGGTTTACAACCACTTTAAAGCAACTCTGTGTTTAAAAACACTTATTACTAGTTTCCAGTTAACATTTTAGAAACAATTAGTTAATCCCAATCAGCCATAATTAACACCTCCCCTTCAATAATATTTTTTTGTTGATTGTTTTTGTATTTCTATTTGTAAGGATCAGTTCACACCTAGGCGATCCGACTTTGCTAGGTGATGTAAAAGTGATGCGAAAGCCAATCGAAAGCGATTTGAAAGAGACTTCAGAGCTACTTTGGGCATTACAATGTGACCTGAAGCTACTTCCGTGCCAGGCAACTTTGCATGTGGCCAATCAGAGAAGAGAGGAAGGGGGAGTTGCCTTAAAAAATTATTTTCTTTTTCCTGTAAAGTCGCTTCTTCATAGACGGTGATCCGACTTGGAAGCGACTTCCATTGACTTCTATGGGCTCAAATCGCCTAGAAGTCATTTTGAAATAGTACAGAAACCTTTTTTGATATCACCTTGGTGTCGGAGCGACTTGAGTAGCGCATATTATGACGGCTCCATTCATTCCAATGGGATTTCTGATGTCAGGCAATTTGAGGCGAATTGGGGCGGCACAAGTTGGATCGCAAATCGTCTAGGATCGCCTAGGTGTGAACCGGCCCTAAGGGTTTACAACCACTTACATGTAGCATCAGTGTGCGACTCACTCATTGGATAGGCAAGGTGAGACGAAGCAAAGGCAAGCTTCCTTAGAGCCTGCTCCTGGTTTGCCTGTGTCTGGGAAGTCTGGGGATGATCGAGTAGATATGAGGCAGCGAATTATTATTATTATCATACAGGATTTATATAGCGCCAACAGTTTACGCAGCGCTTTACAACTTGAAGGTAGACAGTACAAATACAATACACTTAAAGTGGATGTAAACCCACCACCCACCCAGTATAAACTAATGACACAGTATTAATGTATATACACATGCAAGCCTCCTGCATCTATCCCTACCTTGCAAATGTCCTAAGCACTAGCATCTCTGTAAAACTCTGAAATCAGTGGGTGTCTGTGTTTGGTGGGTGGAGTTGTGATGTCACAAGCCTCCCCACCCACCTCTATACTGAGACATTGAGGAGGGAGGGGGGAGTGTAAAACTTTCTCTGCTGTGTGAAGGAGATAAGCAAATTGTTGTCACTCACAGAGCAAGGGGCGGATTGACTGTGTATTTCCCTGTTAATCGGACTTTCTCTTCCTGAAAAAAAGATAAGCTCATTACTCACAGTTGGATTAACTCTTTGTGGCAAGACTGGGCACAGATGACATAACATGCTATACTCTACCAGGCAGAATTATTAATTACATTTTTTTTCGGGTTTACATCCACTTTAAATAAAGTAGGAATCAGAGGGCCCTGCTCGATTTTTCTATGAATCTGGAAATCATGGAAAGGAGTTTTCTTTTTTTATTTCTCTAAATTGCTAACTTTTTGTTTCAATTTTAGGAAAGTGCATAGATAACTTACCAGTTTAAAATAAAGTTTAAATAACACTACAAAGCCTAAGCTGCATGAGTTGCAAGGGGGTGAATAGGGTTCAGGAGGGCAGTCTTTTCAATATGAAATCAAGATCACGGGGACATGACCTCAAACTAACTGGGGGGAAGTTCAAAACTAATCTTAGAAAGTATTATTTTACTGAAAGGGTGGTTGATGATTGGAATAAACTACCAACAGAGGTTGTGAGACAGTCAACAGTAAATGGCTTCAAACATGCTTGGGATAAACATAAATCTATTGTCAGACAACAAGGTTAATGTGAAAACAAATAAAAAAAAAAATTAAAAAAATTAAAAAGGGGCAGACTCAATGAACTACTCAGTCTTTTTCTACCGTCACTTTTCTATGTTTCTATGAGTTGGAGTGTATATTCAGCTAAAACTTATTTTTTTTTCCAATTTTAGATATTGTGGGGAGGCAGAATTAGAACACCTGCTGGGTTTTACCGCTATCTCCGCCTCCATTCACAATTTGGAGTTTTTTATCTCACTTCCTATTTGGTGAAATAGTTGGTACAAGGACAGGAAGTAAGAAGAAATCTCTTTAACAGGTCTTCATACAGCATTAAAACATGGCAGCTGTTCTATTCCTTACTGACTCTTTAAAAAATGTTGACTAGCCATACAATGTAAAGCGTTTAGAACCCCCCAAAAAAATAAATAATAATAATTGAGCCTGTTCCTTTAACCGCTTCAGCTCCGGAAGGATTTACCCCCTTACTGACCAGAGCTCTCTTTGCGATTCGGCACTGCATCACTTTAACTGACAATTGCGCGGTCGTGCGACGTATCCAAACAAAATTGACGTCCTTTTTTTCCCACAAATAAAGCTCTCTTTTGGTGGTATTTGATCACCTCTGCGGTTTTTATTTTTTTACGTTATAAACAAAAAAAGTGTCAAATTTGGAAAAAAAACAATATTTTTTACTTTTTGCTATAACACATATCCAAAAAAAAAATAAAAAAACAAATTTTCTCTCTAAAGACTGTATTTGCTTTAATCCAGAGAACTAAGTGTCATTTCTCTCTGCTGCCCTGTTACTTTGCCATCTGCATGAGTTGCTTCTGACACCAAGAGATAAAAAGGTGACAGTGGAGGGAGCACCAGTACACAGCCTGTGATTAACAGCCTCAGCTCTGTTCATGTGTGCGTTGTGAAACCGGGGGGGGGGGGGTGTCCCTTCCCTCCAGGTAGCCTTCACTGAGCTCTGCAGAGTGTAACTTCAGCCCCCGGCCTTCTGAAAGCTCAGACAAGCTGTATAAATTCTGCACTTTGAATGGCTGTAGAGAAGAGTGCAGAGGTGGACCGTTGGGGTCCCGTACGGCCTCTGTTTTACTAGATTTACTAGACAAGAGGGGGGCCACAAATGCACAAACCGATCTCCTCCATTTTCTACCTGCAGTTGCCGAAAGCCTAGTTCTCCTCCTCTCCCTCCCGCCTGCATTCAGAGGCTGCAGGAGAAAAATGGAGGAGGATCGGTTTGTGTATATGCTGCTCCTCCTGTCTGGGTTACTCATCTCTGCTGGTGGGCCCCTCTGTGTGCTCCCCTGGTTCCCCCACAGTGCAGCCAGTGGGAGAAGAGAGAAGGAAAGCCTGCAGTGCTGTGGATGGAGAGTCAGACTAGAGAGTGGGGGAAAAGACTGATAAATATAATTTACTGGCCCCTTCCTTTTCTGAAAGAACACAGGGAGTGATCTGTACTCATCACTCACTGTGTCCATTCATAAATGAAGCATAGTACACTGTTTACTAGGCTTCCATTTCTAAATAAATAGGAAGCTCTGTGCAGAGCTATTCCTGTTCATTCATTCGGTGCTGCTGAAGCTGCAGAGACAGAGACTAAAGGCTGTGTCCTCAATCTCCTCTCACTTTCTCAAAAGTTAGACATCAAGGGTCTGTTTAAACCACAGGTATCAAACACAAGGCCCACGGGCTTTGCTAAGTGGCTCACACAGCAGCCTCCAGCCGACACCTGTTGGTTTTTCTCAGTGCTAAGCCTCCCAAGAGTAAATATCCTCCCCCTCAGTCCGGCGAGCAGAGCCGGCTTGTATCAGCGCATGCGCGGCCCGTTGGTCTCCAAGGAGACCAGAATAAACCTCTCTCGCTCTCTCTCCTCCTCAATCCCTTCAGCGGCGCCAGCTTTTTGTGAGCTGAGCACATGCGTGGCCCCTCGGTCTCCAAGGGGACAAGACTAAACATCTCTCTCTCCTCAGTCCTTTCTGTGGCGGCGGAAACTCCACCACTGACAGCTATGCCGGGCCGACCGCCTATGTTTTTTTTTTGCTTCCATCCAGCAGGCTGAATCCTGAGAGCAGGTTTTTTGAGGACTTGATGAAGAGAGGCAGTGTGGTCCTGAGGTACCAGAGCTGGGCAAGGTAATAAGGTAGAAGACAGTATAGCTGAGAGGAAGCGGGGGGGAGGGAATGTGTTGGTTGCAGAGGGCAGAACCCAGGAAGAGGGGTGGGAATGCTATGTTGCACACTGTGCATGACATACTCCTGAAGCCTTCACTCTGTATTCAGCATGCTCCTGAATCCTACTCTGTACGTAGCACACTCCTGAACCCTGCACTCTGTACATAGTATGCTCCTAAACCATGCATTCTGAACGTAGCACGCTCCTGAACTCAGCACTCTGTACATAGCGCATTCCTGCACCCTGCACTTAGTGCGCCCGTACAGCAAGTACATAGTCCTACAGATGCAACCAGCCCTTTGAGGGCAACCACACTGCTGATGCGGCCCCCGGTGAATTTGAGTTTGACACCCCTGGTTTAGACCTTAAAGTGGACCTTAAGTCATTTTTTTTCTTTCCATCTATTAAATCTTCTGCCCTTGTTGTTTTAACCTTGGATAGTAAAACTATGCTTTTTTACTTTTAATTATACTTTTTTTCTGCCAGTAAATACCATATACAGCCCACTTCCTGTTTTTTTTTTGTCTGGTCATTAGCCTAGGTTTATGACATACACAGCTCTCTCTCTTGTGAGAGTTTGCCAGGAAAGGGAGGGGGATTAGTCATAAGAGGGCCAATGAAAGCTGCAAAGCTGCAGGTGTGCCTCTGTAAATCCAAGAAGTGAACAGGCAGCAGCTTCAGCTGCCCACAGTTAAAATGGCTGCAGCCAGACTTCCTGGAGGGAGATTTCTGCAGCATATTTGGCAAGTACAGAATCACAGTATATATTAAATAATATGCAAAGTGGTTGGAGGCAAGCTCCAGAATGGCAAAGATGTTTTTATTACAAATTATTTGAGCAGACTGCAGTCCCACTTTAATATTTTACCAAAGCCCTCCAACAGAGCTGCTAAAAAAAAAAAAAATAAATACAATTGTAAAAATATAATAAAATGGTAAAAAAAATAATAGAAAATAAAATAAACACTACTAACACCATCCACTGCCCTAAAGACCCTGCCCCAGTGGTGGAACTACCACAGTTGCAAAGTTTGCACTTGGTACTGGGCCTTGGCATTCCGCCACTGTGAGTGGGGTCCCAAGACTGCAGGAAGGGACCCACTGTGGGACTGTAACAAAGGGCTTTGAGAAAGAAATCACCTTCAAAAAGCTCCCTGGATAGATGTAGAACACAACCACGACGTAGAACGGCAGCGGGTAACCCTGCTTGAGGTGGACACTGTTTGCTACACTGAGCGGGTGCCCCTATGCTAGCATCTGGATCGCCAGCTGCTTCTGCTTCATACAGCCCCGCCTGCCTGTGTGCACTGCTCAGTCCCTTCCATTCATGCTAATATAGAGCTGCTTGAATGTATGTTTGCTATATTTTTTGTACCAATAAAAATATTAATTTTTAATGGGACACTGCTCTCTTAATTTTTGTTTTTAATAAAGGGCCCCACGACAGGAGTAAAGATCCCTGGGATCAGTGGGATGGGCCCAGGCCCTCGAGAAAGGGGTCCCAGTACTGATAGAAAGAGGGGGGGTCAGGGGGGCCTTTGTGGTTTCTTGCACCAGGGTCGTGAAGGTTCTAGGTACTTCTCTGCAGAGAGAGGGCAGCAGATAAACAGGTACAACTTATGTAGGATGATTTTTTCATTTCTGTGTATCACCTGAGGCCAGTCACTTCACTGGGTATATTTAAAAGTTTACAACCACTGTAAAGCAACCGTGTGTAAAAACGCTTATTCCTAATTCCCTGTTAACATCTTAGAAACAATTAGTTAATCCTAATCAGCCCTAATTAGTGACATATTAAAAAAAAAAACGACTTTGCATTAAAATCATAATTTTACTATCAATATAAATGGAACAAGAAAATGTAAACATTTTATTTACACCAGCTTTTCTCAACCAGGGTTCCATGCAACCCTCGATTTCTTCCAGAGGTTGCTAGGGGTTCCTTGACCAATAAGCACATCCAGTAACCACTTTTTAGCTAGCCGTAAGGTGGGTTTTTCCCCAATGACCACAAATGTAAGGAGCAATTTTCCCCAATGACCACAAATGTAAGGAGCATTTTTCCCCAATGACCACAAATGTAAGGAGCACTTTTCCCCAATGACCACAAATGTAAGGAGCACCTTTCCCCAATGACCACAAATGTAAGGAGCACCTTTCCCCAATGACCACAAATGTGAGCAGCATTTTTCCCCAATGACCACAAATGTAAGGAGCATTTTTCCCCAATCACCACAAATGTAAGGAGCACTTTTCCCCAATGACCACAAATGTAAGGAGCACTTTTCCCCAATGACCACAAATGTAAGGAGCACCTTTCCCCAATGACCACAAATGTAAGGAGCACCTTTCCCCAATGACCACAAATGAAAGCAGCATTTTCCCCAGTGACCACCACACTAATGTACAGTGAGATGCGGATATGGAATTATTAGCAGAAGTTTCCTGAACTCAAAGTCATTTCAATGGTTCATCTATGTTGAAATATTTTTTTCATTTTGTTAAAATGTTTGTTAATAGATTGCATGGGGAAAAAACCAACCTGTTTGTACCAAAAAAAAGATATATGTATTAATTTGTTATCTTAAAAATTGAAAAAATTATGATCAAATCGTAATTGAAATGTAAAAATTGCTGTGGTCCATAAGGGTTATACAGGCAAGAAGTGGTTGAATCAATTGTTTTGGGTATAACTGAGATTTAACCATCGAATATCTTTATTGTTATGAATTTGTATTGTACCTCACAAATCATTTTGGATCATAAAACAATGGCCCCAATTTCTGCTCTCTTCAATAAACACTTCATAGAAGCTCAAACACGTCGTCATCCAGAAGGCAGGTATATCGTAAGTAGTGTTAAACTGAATGGTAAACTTTGGGTATTGATTTGTTTTCTTATAAATTCTTTATTTTTAGCTTTCAAGATACAAATAATCATATACTGGCGTGAACAATTGCAAGACACGGAAAAAAGAAATATAAGAAAAATGTATCTATATCATACAAATAAATAATTTTAGTCACAATTATCTGCATAAGGATAGTGTCAGCTGAGAAGTGAATAGTACCTGCGAACCCATTAGTGTCATATAAGCCAGTGAGAGAAAGGAACAGTTGGGCCTGCTATACTTGGTGCAAATTTCTTCCCTGCAACCATTGGTTCACACAATTCCCCCATCAACACAGACAGTGTTGACAGAGGAATCAGCAATGGTCTTCTCCCAGCAAGGGGCGGGGTGGCCAGTGATAATAGTAAGAGAATCCAGCAGGCTGGTTGTACCCAAGCTGATTGATAAATCAACTTGGTACATTTAGCCTGCCATTTAACGGTTCGAATTTCAGATGGTTTCTGCTGAACCGGCCAAGATTCGAACTGGGGGTGAAGGACAGAATTTCAAATGACATTACAGGGTGGAAGGTAACTATGCAAGGAAGAGTCAGAAGGGGTGGACAGAGGGGAAGGGAAATGAATGAGAGAAGGGGGAGGGAGAGGACACAGGAGGCAACTACATATCCCAAAGGAACCATGTGGATTTACACGTCTCATGAATGTTCTTGTCTGACAGTATCAAGTCTTCCATTAGCCAGATTTCCTCAACTGTGTGTGCCCATAGATGAATGGAGGGGGTCTGAGCTTTTCTAGTAAGTATGGATGCTAGATTTGGCTGTATTCAGCAAGTGTCATAGAAAAGAGGGGGAGGATTGGGACTTTAAATGAAGCAGGATATAGCCATGTTCCTCCATCCCTAATCTTGTATAAGAAAAGAAAAAGGTTGGGACTTTAAATGAAATGTGTGCACAAACAGTTGGTAAAAGATGAATTGCGTATAGATGTTACATAAGTAAACATACATATAGGTAGACTCATGACACAATGACATTTTGTGAAAGTTAATGTTGAGAGCGAATTTTTATTAAAAAAAAACCTCATCAAATTCTATAAAAATGTATCCATAATTGCAACAGTTCATATACAGAATAAAAATAAATTTATCAATGGTTGGGTCATAGCATGTTATCACATATAAATATTGGATAAAAAGCTCATCATATGAATGGAAAAGAATACATAATAAGTTCATGATTGGCAAAAATCCATATATGAAATCAAAATTTATAATAAAACGCATGAAGGTAGTATACAAAATTACATCCTTAGGGCTCGACGTATTTCGTGGATTGAATTCCACTTCTTCAGGAGCAGATGTAACATGTGAGATTGAAAAAGATGTACAAAAACCATTGTAGTCTAGTAGTATACCAGAAAAGGGAAGGGAAAGGAGAAAAGAAAACCCAGTCCTATTGGGGAAAAAAATGCTACTAACAGGTCAGCTCTAAACTGGATACATTCTATGATGGACAGGGGGTCATCTGGGGGCGTCTGTACCGGGAACTGAAGGAGAATAACCCGCATGTGCCAAGGCATACAACATGAGGACCTCATGAAGGGTGCAAGTAACCAATGTGGTCCAAAGGTAGTCCCAGGTAGTATGGTTGGCAATACCAAAGGAATTCTGAAAAAAGTATTAATTTGTTAAATATTAGGTGTGATGAGAGCAACTAATGCCAAAATACAAAAAGGAGTATGGTTACTGATTGGATCCCAAACCAAGGAGGGAAAGGAAAACCCGAATGAAGACAATAGTGCTAAAAATCATTCAGCGTGATTGTAATCGGAAAGAATATGTTTAGAGGGAATATGGGGCCGATAGTACAAAAAGAGGGAAAGATTTAAATCAGTGACAAAATAAACAAAGGAATATAGAGGGACAATCACCAAGTTAATTGCCTTGATATAAGTTGCATAAGGATACGCCAAATTGTAAATGAGTGAAAATTGTCCCGGGAGGGTAAATGAGGAAGACAGAATAGATTTCCAGTACATCTCTGTGGGTATAGAAGAGAGATGTAGGAGGAAAAAAAGGGGGCCACGGGTAAGGGAAAAATTAGTAAATTTTTGAGAGAATTCCCTTACCTTTGACCAGAATAGTACTAGCGCAGGGCATGACCAGAAGACATGGGCCGGTATCTTTTTCTTTTCACACTTCCAGCACGTGTCAGGAACCTTAGGAAACATTCTTTGGATGGTATCAGAGGTTTTTTACCAACAAGTTCCAATTTTGAAATTGGTTTCTCAGTGAAAATTATGTTACGAGTTTGGGAAGGTGAGAAGTCTCATTGCAGATCTTTTTCACATTCTGAGATGTAGGGCATTCAAAATTTATCTTGAGGTTTAGAAAGGAGTGAGCATGCGAAAGTAAAGCAACCTGCTGGTTGAACAGAAAAAAAATGTTGGAAGAAAAAGGGATTGGCCACACATTTGATGTGGTTGTGGGAATCCTTCCACTGTGATATTGTATTCTGACAGCGGGGAGCCTTCCACAGCATTAAAATACAGTGATCAGTGTTGCTGGCTATAGCCAACAGCAATGAACATTTGGGGAACACCTGACAGGTTTGTTGTAAACAAATCAATTGATAATCAAAATTTGGCCTGTCCCTGCTGAACTAGCTAAATTTCGATCCATTTATGGATAGTTTAAATGAGTGACTGAACTGTCCTATGTAGTTGCATGCTGGTTCAAATGGAGTCAAGGATCTAGAGAAGGCAGAGGGTTTTGGGAGGATTGGTAGTGGCAGAGTTGCAGGGCCTTCCAAAGAGATAGGTGAAATGGGCCTGTTAAAGAAGTTAGGGTGGAAGTCAGGGGCCACAAGCTGTAGTGCAGAAAATGAGAAGCCTGACTTTTATAGTTCACCAGAAGATTGTGAAAAAGGCCATCCAAGCAGCCTAGTGGGAAGGCCAGGTTGCCTAAGATGAAGAGTGGAGAATGGGACAGGGTAGCAGAATGCTAGAGAGCAAAGATCAATAGGACGGACCTTCAAGTTATTGGAGGTAGATGTGAAGCACCATGGGAGACGGTTCAAGGGGAATAACAATTTAATTTTAACCACTTGCCGACCGCCGATCGGCATCTGACGGCGACAAAGTGGTTCGTTATCGCAAAACGCCGTCATATGACGGCGGCTGCGATAACGCGCACTGTGAGCGCGCGCAAGGGGAACTTGGCAGAGGGTACCACGAAGTGTAGATGGAGGTTATTGAACTTCCAGGCAGGATAACTAGAAACGAGAGATCGTAAGACGATGGGACAGGGTAAGAGGTGAGAAGTAGAATCCGTTGGACCGGAAGGGTGATCCGACGAACCTACCGGAAAAAGTGTTAGAAGACCACTTGATATTTTCAGTCCGAAGAGTAAAAGACGTGATGTCGAACACCGGGGACTGAAGGTGGGATTGAAGAAATTGTCCGGGTAAAGTGGATAGAGAAACCTTCCGGGACGTTGAGACGGTGATGGTTAGGAGGGTTTTGGGAGACGGA
>BLSH010053533.1:186027-198589 GCA_018402905.1 Glandirana rugosa | reverse complement strand
AAATAAAAACCCCAGAAATTAATTCTCATCATCCGTAAACGCGACCACTTTTGCGCAAACCAATCAATAAACGCCGATTGCGATTTTTTTTATCGCAAATATGAGAAAGAATATAAATCGGCCAAAAACGGTGAAAAAAAATGTTTTTTTATATTTTTTTTTTGGATTTGTATTCTAGCAAAAAGTAAGAAATTTGGGTTTTTTTGCAAAATTGTCGCTCTTCTTTTGTTTATAGCGGCGATCAGAAATGACGCAGAGGTGATCAAATACCACCAAAAGAAAGCTCTATTTGTGAGAAAAAAAGGACGCAAATTTCGTTTGGGTACAACGTCGCACGACCGCGCAATTTTCAGTTAAAGCGACGCAGCGCCGAATCGCAAAAAGGGCTTCGGTCCTAAAGCTGGAAATCCTTCCGGGGCTGAAGTGGTTAAATGAAAAATACTGGAATAAAACATAAAATTGTGTATGCAATACATTGAGCTGACCCATGTTAAAAAATAAGTCAACCAAAAAAAAAAAAGAAGGAATGCCCTATACTAAAAACAGCTGCCCCCTCAAAGTGCTGTGTATTATGGCCAAGCAGCAAGGTTTTTATTGCCCAATAGTGGAGTTCTGAAAACATTTAGACATATGCAAGTTAAGACGATTTCACAGAGGCTCAAATCTGTACTGATTATACAAGGGTATCAAAACCCTAAGCCCAGTATGAGGCCACACATGGGAGTCTAAAACACAATGTTTAGATGCATGAAGCATATAGTTTTGTGCACACCTAAACACAGCATTATAGCAATCGGTGGGACAAACACACAGCTGTGTCTACAAATGAAAATGTGCGCCACATTTGGGGAGCTACAAAAAAAAAAAAAAAAAAGGGGACAGAGCTGCCTTTGGGGCTGTACATGTCTGCAGCTTTTATGCTCATAAACCTGTTTGAATGCAAGTAATTTGCGTGCTTATTTTACACAGCTGACTATGTTTTAACATTGTGTTTCACAGATAATAACCACTGCACAGTGGTATGCTCATTTTGAATTACCCACCCACATAAATATCCCTTTAAAGAGATAATACCTATTGACCTGCCAGAGAAATGCAATCAGCTCTCAAGCCTTTTTGTGGGCCCACCTTTGTTATAAAGTGTCTTCTGCTGAACTACACAAATACTCCAACTAATAATGTATTTTTTCCAATTGAAAGTATAACTATAGGCAAAATGTTTTTTTTTAAACAAACAGAGGTGCTTTATTGAAAAAAAGTTCAATGTAACATAATAATAGAGGTAGCAGTATAGTTTTCATATCCGATTTAACATAGCTGGTTTGTCTAAAAACAACATGAAACTTTGGCAGAACCATCTTAGTCACAGAACAGGTCACATTTATAGCAGGGTTTAGATATAGTATATCTTGCATATTAAATGACACTATGGATGGAAATTATAAACGGACAGGTATAAAGGTATGCCCATTAGCTGGTTACGGCGGCAACCACCGGAGCGTCAGGTTAGGGTCCATGGGGACCACACCTTTTCACACTACCAATGGCATCCCCTGTTCGAATATGTAATTTTATACATAGGGTGTGCTGCATTCACCATGTCCTCCCAGGCGGAGACATCAGGCGTCTGAGGATGTCCATTTCATGAGGATTTCTTTCTTGCCATAATATAACAGATAAGAAATAAGGAGGCTAGAGTGATGGGAGCGTTGTTCATCATCAGGTATGCCCAGTAAGGCTAATGAGGGAGTAGGTGTTAAGGTAAGTTGAAGCCTTAGGTCAATCTCATCAAAGACAGCCCTCCAGTACAATTCAATTTTAGGACAGTCCCAAAACATATGCATATATGTGCCCGGGTGGAGGCTACAACGAGGGCATATGGGGTCACGCTCAGGGAAGATTCTATGCATTCTCTCAGGGGTGTAGTACACCCAATGGAAAAATTTGACCTGGATGAGTTTGTCTTGGGACGAGATCACCTGATTTGGACCCAGTTCTAGGCAGTCCTCCCATGCCTCCCTATCCAAGGAGGGAATGTTCTCCCGCCAGTACTCCCATCGTTTTTCCATTCATGGTACATGTAGGAGAGCACCATAAAGGGTAGATAGAGGCTTGTCTAACTCTCCCGAGGCTAGAAGCTCCTCAACAGGATCAGTTTTAAGGTCAGGAGGCCGAGGAAACTGGGCCCCGGCAGCTTGTCTTAGCTGAAGGTATCGAAACAGCTTCCAATCCGGCAGAACAAACCTCTAAGACAATTCTGCGAAGCTCAAAAGCGTACCTGCAGGCATAATGTCCCCAATAAATAGTCCTAACCCCATAACATGTCAATAGTTGGGGATCTGAGATGGTACGGAAATGGGAGTTCAGGGTTGCCCCAAAAAGGCTGAGCCGGTGATAGTTGGCCAGGGGTATGAAAACGTTGTGTAGCTGCCTTCCATACTCGCCAGGTGGTATATGTAGGTCCGGGAATAACATGATATGCCTTCGGGCCCCTATAAACTAGATTGCGGAGATCCATCAAGGATCCCAACAAAACTTTTTTTTTAGTTTTGGATATAGTGGAGATGGGTTATTATACCTGTCAGTTTTTATTACTGTCTGTGCCCCCCATCAAGGAGATTTATTCTCTTGTCGCCATTATCATTTAAAAAGAGAAAGTAAACCCAGATAGGGTTTACTTCCTCTACAGTCCCTTGTAAATTAGAAGCATAATGGGCTACTATGCATCGCATAGTAGCCCATTATGTGCCACTTACCTGTAAACGTATCCTGCGATGTCCAGCGCTGTTCCCTGTGCTGGCTGCGTCCATCTTCAGCCCCTCTCCCTCCGGGGGCCACGACTCCGGCGCTGTGACTGGCCGGAGTCGTGTGACGTCACTCCAGCGTATGCGCACGGGAGCCGCCAGTCACGGCACGGTGTCAGTGGAGAAACGGCACGGAGGCCGTTTCTTCACTGCGTATGTGCCGAAATGACGTCGGCACATGCAGAACACTGCATATCTCCTGGTTTGGGAGATATGCAGGGCACCCACAGGTAAGACTTATTGTAGGCTTACCTGTAGGTTAAAGTGGTTGTCACAGGTTGACAACCACTTTAACCCCTTCCTTACCGAGCCATTTCTGGCACTTCTCTCCTACATGTAAAAATCATAATTTTTTTGCTAGAAAATTACTCAGAACCCCCAAACATTATATATGGGTTTTTTTAGGAGAGACTCTAGGGAATAAATGGCGATCATTGCAACTTTTTATATCACACGATATTTGCGCAGGAATTTTTCAAACACTTTTTTTTGGAAAAGAAACAGTTTAGTGAATTAAAAAAATACAAAACAGTAAAGTCAGCCCAATTTTTTTGTATATTGTGAAAGAGAATGTTATGCCGAGTAAATTGATACCCAATATGACATGCTTTAAAATTGCGAACACTCGTGGAATTGCTCCAAACTTTGGTACTTAAAAATATCCATAGGCGACGCTTTAAAAATTTTTACAGGTTACATGTTTAGAGTTACAGAGGAGGTCTAGTGCTAGAATTGTTGCTCTCGCTCTAATGCATGCGGCGATACCTCACATGTGTGGTTTGAACACCGGTTACACATGTGGGTGGGGCTTACATATGCGTTCGCTTCTGCACGCGAGCTCGCGGGGACGGGAGGGACTTTAGTTTTTTTTTTATTATAATTTATTTTACTTTTTTTTATTTTTACACTGTCTCTTTAATTTTTTTTTTTATCACTTTTATTCCTATTACAAGGAATGTAAACATCCCTTGTAATAGGAATGGTGCGTGACAGGTCCTCTTTATGGAAAGATATGGGGTCAATATGACCTCACATCTCTCCTGCAGGCTGGAAAGACTGAGATCAGAAAAAAAAATTCCGATCCCAGCCTTTCCAGCCGTGATCGCGGCTTTGTTTACTAAAGCCGGCCCGGACGTGACATCATAACGTCGCGCCCGGGCCTCTGAGGGTCATAGAGATGACTGGTGACCAGATGGTCATCAGTCATCTCCCTGACAAGCGTCCGGCGGTGACGGATTCCTTCTCTCTGCCGCCGATTGTACGGGCGGCACTGGAGAAGCACCGAATGGCGGCGGGAGGGGGGTTGTCCCCAGAAAAGTAATAGAGGGGAAATTTTCCAAAGGGGACACTAGTTCTGGTGACCTGGGGGTCCCCAAGGAATTCCCTTAATTTGCCAGGATTTCCACTCACTTCCCGTTTGGCTATGGGAAAGGAAGTGAAGGGAAATCTCCACAATGGGACACAAATGGCGAAAAAAAAAAATATCTATCTAAAGTGAAAAAAAAAAAGTTTTGCCTATAATTCTACTTTAAATATATTCCCCTAAGCAACTGGAAAAGCACTGCCCGTCCAATCCAGTATATAGGATTTATACATTTTAGCGCTGGTTTCGGATTTGTATAAATACTCCCACTGTCAGATCTCTAAAACATAAAGGCCATCATTCTGTAGTCCATGTAAAGAACCGAGAGGGTTAAATATCCTCTTTGAGATAACACAGGAAGTGTGCAGAGGACACAGAACAGATCTCAGTTTCTGACAAGATCAACAGGTTTTTTTATTTGAATTTAAACAGATCTAAAAAAATGCATTCAATGATATATTTAACAAACCAAAAGAAAGGAAATTTATTGTAAGGGTTGTGGGAGATTAGCTCACGTGGATCACCTTTCCTGGGAAGAAGGCAGGCAAACTTTCTTAAAGTCTGGCTGGTTGGCAGTTTAATTTGGTAAAGGTTGCAGGTCATAACATAAACAAAAATAGCAAGAACAAAACCTTGCCATTCAGCGCTAAACTAATACAGACAGGATACCCCTCTATACGATGTCGGGCTTGTCCCTGACACCTTCAAACAAACTCAAACCTTTTTACTTTTGTAGTCCTTATAGCAACCAACAACTTAAGGTCTTCGCTCTCTCAGTGTAAGCATCTGTCCCAGGGTGAGCTACTCTGAGATCTCTTCCTGGTTATTTAAAGCAGCTGGAGAGGGATTTGGGTGGACCAAAAACTCCAGGCCAGAACCAGCTCTACCACGGTGGCTGGCAAAACCTGGGTCGGACTCTCACCAGTCCACTCCAAGTGACCGCATGCGAGGTGACAAATATCGCCCGTCCACTATTGCACCTCGCATAGCGTTACATATCCCCCACCCCTCTCCTTAAGCCCCGGCAGCTAAGCAACAGTTACCCCCGTACAGTGGACCCAGGAAAGGGCATCTGCAGTTTTGCAGCTTTCCCGCCCTATGCTCCACTGTGAATTTATAGGGCGGTAAGGCCAAAAACCACCTTGTCACCTGGCTATTTTTTTCTCTGTTGTTGCACATTCACTTCAGGGGGGCATGGTCGGTAACAAGTCTAAACGGCCTGCCCAATAGATAATAGAAAGACACCCCTTCTCGACTATGGCATAATTTTTCTTGTGCCGGTTCAGCTTCCGGTTTAGGTATACAACCGGGTGCTCCTCCCCGTCTCTGAACTGGGACAGTACCACTCCTAGATGCACATCAGAGGCGTCGGTCTGCATAACAAATTCTTTGGTGAAGTCTGGGGTCAAAAGCACCGGTTGTACACACAAGGCTTGCTTTAGCTTCTGAAATGCCTTCTCAGCTTCTGGACTCCACTTCACCATAACCGACCCTCTGCCCCTCGTCAGGTCCGTCAGGGGAACGGCAATGGAGGCTGGTATGAAGCGCCTATAGTACCCCGCGATCCCCAGGAACGCACACACCTGCTTTTTAGTTCGGGGTTGGGGCCACTTCTGGATTGCCTCTAGTTTGTTGGTCTGCAGTTTAACGAGGTATTTGGCCTCCTCGAGACCGAGATCGATGGCACACGTTTTGGGGTTGGCTGTGAGCCCTGCTTTCCTGAGGGAATCCACAGCCGCTTGCAATCGGGGTAAATGGGATTCCCAATCAGGACTGTGGATGACCACATCATCCAAGTATGTGGCTGCATAGGGGCGATGTGGCCTCAACATCTTGTCCATCATCCTCTAGAATGATGCAGAAGCCCCATGCAGACCAAGCAGCATTTGTTTGTACTGGAAGGGGCCCTCAGGAGTAGAAAAGGCCGTTTTCTCCTTGGCTGACTCTGTTAGGGGTATCTTCCAGTAGCCCTTAGTTAAGTCCAGGGTTATGTACCGGGCCCCTCCCAAATGATCCACAAGTTTGTCGACCAGAGGCATTGGGTATGCATCAAACTTGGACAAGCTATTCAGTCTTCTAAAGTCGTTACAGAACCGGATAGTGCCATTGGGCTTTGGGACCAGCACTATGGGACTCAACCAGTCACTGTGGGACTCCTCTATCACATCCAACTCTAACATGATCTGTATTTCCTTTGCTACTGCTATTGCCTAGCCTCTTGTATTCTATAAAGTTTCACATTTACGCAAACAACTGGCTCTGTGATTATGTCATGTTGAATTACTGTCGTCAATCCGGGCAAAGGGGAGAAAAAGTCTCTATTTTTGTTCACAAACTCTAACGTCCTGTTGTTGGGCTACTGACAAGGATTCCGTCAGGGGGGTGTCTGGTGTCATTGGTACCCTATCTTTTTGAGGAGGCGGTACGGCCAACAAAGCCTCTCTGTCCTTCCATGGTTTTAAGAGGTTAACATGATAGATCTGTTTGGGCTTTCTTTTCCCTGGCTGGTAAACTTTGTGGTTTACTTCCCCTACTCTTTCGTTAATCTCAAAGTGACCCTGCCACTTTGCGAGGAATTTACTTTCAACAGTGAGGACCAGCACCAGTACTCTATCCCCAGAGTTGAAAGTCCAGGTCTTTGCACCCCGATTATAAACCTTTCTCTGAGCTTCTTGGGCTCACGCAATATGCTCTTGTACCAGAGGCAGGACCGCTGCAATTCGATCATGCATCAAGGAAATATGCTAGATGACACTCCTATGAGGGGTGACCTCTCCTTCCCACGTCTCTTTGGCAACATCTAACAATCCCCAGAGATGTCTACCATACAAGAGTTCAAATGGGGAGTACCCCGTAGATGCCTGCAGAACCTCTCGTATGGCAAACATGACATACGGCAGCAACATTTCCCAATCTCTCCCATCTTTTTCCACTACCTTTTTCAACATGCTTTTGAGTGTTTTATTAAACCTCTCCATCCGTTTGGGGGTGGTAGAACAAGGTAAGGAGATGGGAGATTTTATACAACTTGTACAATTCCTTGGTTACACAGCACATAAACGGGGTGCCCTGATCCATTAAGACTTTTTTTGGGACCCCCACCCGACTAAATACCTGGACCAACTCCTTGGCAATAGTCTTAGCAGAGGTGTTCCACAAGGGTATGGCTTCAGGATAGCAGGACACGTCATCTAGTATTATGAGGATGTGCTGGTGTCCCCTGGGCAGACTTTACTACAGGTCCCACGAGATCCATGCCAATTCTTTTGAAAGGCACTTCAATTATGGGCAGTGGAACAAGGGGACTACGAAAATGGGACGAAGGCGCAGAGAGTTGACACTCAGGGTAGAATTTACAATACTCTCTGACATCTGCATGCAACCCAGGCCAGAAGAATCTCCGAGTTATTCTCTCCCTGGTCTTCTCCATACCCAGATGCCGCCCCCCCCCCCCCCAATTACATGTCCATGGGCCAGATCTAGCACCATCCTGCAAAAGGGTTTAGGAACCACTAGCTGTTCTACTTCATCCTCCCCGCATTTTACCACCTGATACATCAAATTATTTTTAAGAGCCATGTAGGGAAAAGACACCCCCCCCATTTAGGGTCTACAGGTTCCTCATCCATTACCTTCACATTTTATCTGGCTCGAAGGAGAGTGACATCCCGTAGTTGCTCTGTACATAAGTCCTCTCTCCGGACCTCTAAGTCAGGCTCTACCTTCTGTTCACTCTCACGGTCAAGGTCAGACATTTTCTGGGCCATTAGCCACCAGCTGGGAGCTATCTTCCGGCTCCTCTGGCTCCCCAGCCATTACAGGAAAAGGAAGAGGGTCTCCTTCTTCCTCGGTCCTGCCACCAGTCTCCCCTTCCATTTGGCAAAAAGGGTCTGGTGAGAGTTCCCATATGCTTCCTCAGCAGGGGGAGCTCTTTCCTCCAGACTCTCTGTGCCTTCCCATAACCTTCATGAAGCAGTGAAGGTACCACCCTCACTGAATGTGTCACACTGCCCCAAGGGGTGCCAATCTCAACCGCCACCGTCTGGTAGTCCCGAGTGTCCCCATGGCAAGGGTGTATCCTTGCAGGATTTATACAATTGCTTCTGACCAACATTGCCACACTACTTGAGTCAAGCAGTGCAGTGACTTGTTTCCAATCAACAGAAATCACACACATCTGCTTCTCTATGCGACCTGAACATGATTCTGTATATGCGACCTGTGCAAAAATAGAAAGGCGTCTATTCACATAACTATAATCGCATTGCATGGGTTCATCATTCAGAGGACGATTAGCAGCAATACGGCCCACTGCATGGCATCAGTAGCACTGTATGTGCTCTATACTCAGTCCTCTCAAGGGTCCCCAAGACCTTCCTGGCTTCTTTGGCCAGTCTCCAGGTGTAGGGCCCATAGTCTCGCTAGTCATTACAGCAGTTTTATTACTCTTCCTGATGCCCTTGAGCGTTGGGACAGTCTTACGGGATCCGCTGGGGGCCCTTTCCCCCCTAGGCACACCGAATTGGGAAGCAGATGGGTTCAACAAGTCCTCAGCCGCTGCATATCTCTCCACAGGGTCCACGAGTTGGTTGGTGGTTTTGGGGTCCCCATGACTGACCCATTTCCTCAAAGCAGCAGGGAGCACACATAGATAGCAGTCCATAACCACACGCTCCACAATCTGGGGACCTGGTAAAGTCTCATGCTGTAGCCACTTCCTGGTGGGGTGGACCAGGTTGAACATCTGTGAGCAGGGTGGCTTGTCGATGCGGTAGGTCCACTGATGCACTCGTTGGGCCCGGACTGCCATGGTGACCCCTAGGCGTGTGAGTATTTCTGCCTTTAGAGTCTCATAGTCCTGGGCCTTATCTGGTTCCAGATCAAAATAAGCTTTTTGGGGTTCACCGGCCAAGAATGGTGCTAACAGTCTCGTCCACTGTCCTTTTGGCCATCCTTTGCGAAGAGTGACTCTTTCAAAAGTCATGAGATATACCTCTGCGTCATCTGCAGGTGTCATCTTCTGCATGTTGTAAGAGGCGCGTACCAACTTTGGTTCCACTGTCACCGGAGGTGCGGGTCCCTACTTGAATTCCAGCAGGGGCTCCGCAAACTTTTGGTTCATCGCCTGTTGAGTCACTTGTTATGCTGCGATAGCCTGGCGACTCTCCTCTTGCTGAGCTGCAGCAGCCTCTGTGATCCAGATGTTGGTTTCCTGCAGAGCTGCCTGTTGTGCTGCAGCAGCCTCTGCGGCCTGGCAGTTGGTTTCCCGCTGAGCTGCATTGGCTTGCAGCAGGGCCTTCACCAATTCCTCCATTTTGGAAAGATGCCAGCTGAGTCAACCACGTGCGAGAGATTAGCTTGTGTGAATCAGCTTTCCTGGGAAGAAGTCAGCTTGTAGGCAAACTCTTAAAATCTGGCTGGTTGACAGTTTTATTTGGTAAAGGTTGCAGGCCATAAAATAAATAAAAATACCTTAAATAAGAAAAAAAACCTTGCTGTCCGGCGCTAATACAGACAGGATGCCTCTCGATACAATGTGGGGCTTGTCCCTGACACCTTCAAACAAACGCAAACCTTTTTCCTTTTGTAGTCCTTATTACAGCCTCAAGACTCAAGGTCTTAGCTCTCTCAGTGTAAGCATACTGAGTCCCAGGGTGAGCTCCTCTGAGATCTTTTCCTGGTTATTTAAAGCAGCTGGAGAGGGATTTGGGTGGACCAGAAACTCCAGGCCAGAACCAGCTCTGCCACGATGGCTGGCAAAACCCAGGTCGGACTCTCAGTCCACTCCAAGTGAACGCATGCGAGGCGACAAATATCGCCCGTCCACTATCGCACCTCGCATAATGTCACAGGGTTTATATACTTAAAGAGGAACTGCAGTCTGCTCACATAATTTGTAATAAAAACATCTTTGCCATTCTGAAGCTTCCCTCCAACCACTTTGCATATTATTTTATATACACTGTGATTCTGTACTTGCCAAATATTCTGCAGAAATCTCCCTTCACTAAGTCTGGCTGCAGCTATTTTAACTGTGGGCAGCTGAAGCTGCTGCATGTTCACTTCCTGGATTTACACCTCCAGCTCTGCAGCCCTGCAGCTCTCATTGGCCCTCTTATGACTCATCCCCCTCCCTTCCTGGCAAACTCTCACAAGAGTGAGAGAGAGAGTGGTTTATGATGTCATAAGCCTAGGCTAATGGCCAAACAAGAAACAGGAAGTGGGCTGTAGAAGGTATTTAGAAAAAATGTTTAAATATCCAAAGTTAAAACGGCAAGGGCAGAAGATTTAATAGATTGAAAGTTGAAAAATGATTGAAGTTGCACTTTAAAGTCACTGCAAATATGCTTTAAGACAATTAATACAAACTTAAAGTGGTTGTTAAGCCACTCAATGACATTCTTATAATAAGCTCTGCTATATTAAATAATATACCCACAGTGTATGTGAACTTCATTTTATATCGGCGCTCATGAGACCGGCCACCTCTCTCATTCTGACAGCAAACCCCCGCTGACATCAGTTAGGAGGAGAAGGGCAGAGGAGGAGAGAGGTGGCTGGTCATGTGAATGAGGTACACAGCTGCATTTTTTTTTTTTTTACAAACATACACTGGGGACATTATTTACTATAGTAGAGCTGATTGTAGGAATGTCATTGCGGTTTGATAGCAGCAGGGGGGAGCAGATCGGCACTCACACAGCTGACAGGCAGGGAGAGGAGGACAGAGGAGAGCTGCGGATGACGGAGGCACGTAAACTGACCAGGGTGTCAGGGCTCAGCAGCCATGATAAACTGTGGTCATTTTACAGGGGGGAGGGTAGAACCAGGCAGGATCAGCTAGGTTTTTTAGGTTATACAGGTGGGCAAATGACACAGTACAGGCACTTTTTTAGAGTTACAGACACTTTAATGTATAGCCAGAGAAAGTATAGAGAGGGTTTAGAACCCCTTTACGGTTTTTATCGCTACCTGTGTCCCCACTGAGGAAATGTTCTATTTGTCCAGATGACATTATCTTTAAAACGTGTTGGCAAATCCAAAATTTTATAGCTGACACTAGAAATAAATGTGGGAGCGGGTCAAAATCACAGCGTTCCAAATGCTGAACATTGTTGAAATATCATCCTGTCTGATGTAGGCCTCAACTTAGGGAACTCTATGATAATTTGATCAGACCTCTGCATTTGGCCATTTTTTTACTGGGAAGGTTAAAGGGAGGCAGTTGGACTTGGACTTAATTAGATTAAAAATATACCGTATTTGCCGGCGTATAAGACGACTTTTTAACCCATGAAACTCTTCTCAAAAGTCGGGGGTCGTCTTATACGCCGGGGATTAGGGCCGGTTCACAACCACTTCCCGACCAGCGCTGTAAATAGGCGGCGGTCGTGTTTGAGTGGCTCTCCCGGGACATAGCCTGCACCTGCAGGCTATATCCCGGTGTCATTTTTTAGAGCTGGCGGTCGGCTATCCAGGGGTAAGGACCGATCCGGCTCGGGAGCCGCTCTGTCGTTACCCCAGGGGGCGGGAGGGAACATCCCCCCCCTCCCGCCACCTTCCGCCGCTCTTCTCCGGCCTCCCGTCCCACCGGGAGACCGGAGCGACGATCCGGCGCGTCCGCCGGCTGGAAGGAGACCTGACAAAAGCCGTAATTGGCTCCGATCGGGTCTCCTTCGGCAAATTCCGGAAGCGACATCACAACATCACTTCCGGTTTACTCGGCGGCAAACGGCGCCAATTTTAAAAAAGTGACAGTATTCAGAATTGCCGTTTTTGGCGATCTGAATACTGTAAAGTGCAAAGGAGAGATGGGGGGTCTTTTAGACCCCCCAACCCTCCAAAAAGAGTACCTGTCACCATATATTACTATCACAAGGGATGTTTACATTCCTTGTGATAGCAATAAAAGTGATCAGATTTTTTTTTTTAAAGGAACAGTGCTAAAAATAAATAAATAAAATAAAAAAAGATTTAACCACTTCAGCCCCGGAAGGATTTCCAGCTTTAGGACCGGAGCCCTTTTTGCGATTCGGCGCTGCGTCGCTTTAACTGACAATTGCGCGGTCATGCGACGTTGTAGGCCCCGACTTCACCAATTTAGAAAAAAATAAAATAAATAAATAAAAATCGTGACAAGGAAATTTTTTTTTTTAGACTAGTGAAAATAACGATAGTGTTCCTTACATTTGTAGGGAACACTATCATTATATACCACTGTCCATGAGAAAAACCTCCCAACCCCCCAGATTTTCTGGGGGGTAGAGAGGAAACGTGAAATGTCATAAGTCTAGCGGTTTTTGCCGTTAAGACTTATGACAGTGAAAAAATTTTAACCGCGGCAAACGGCGGCTCATTTGGCCTTCACTACAACACTACAGCGAAGGCCTTAAAC
>BLSH010053533.1:175263-186017 GCA_018402905.1 Glandirana rugosa | reverse complement strand
TGTTTTTATTTTTTACTAAAAATGGCGGCGATCTGTGATTTTTTGCGGTACTGCGATATTTCAGCGGACATGTCGGACCATTTTGACACTTTTTTGGGACCATTGGCATTTATACAGCGATCAGTGCTATAAAAATGCACTGATTACTGTGTAAATGCCATTGGCAGTGAAGGGGTTAACCTGCAGGGGGTGCGCTAAGGGTTAACTATGTTCCCTGGGCGTGTTCTAACTGTATGGGGGACTGCCTATCTGGGGAAGGGAAGTGGTCACAGCCTTCACGTAAAGGAAGGCTGTGATCACAGCCCTTCCCCCTCACACAGAGCGGAGGTCCGTGTTTACATACACGGACCTCCGCTCACTCGCTCCGGGGGGGCCATCGCGGGTAGCCGGCGGCAATCGAAGCCGCCGCACCCGCTCCCTGGCCCCCCCTGGACACAGTGAGAGCGCGGGCGCGCCTCCGGCGGCGCGCGCGTGCTCACTAAACTCGTTCCCGCAGCCGCCGTCGTATGACGGCGATTTGCGGGAACGTGCCACTTTGCCGCCGTCCGATGCCAATCGGCGGTCGGCAAGTGGATAAATTGCCACCGTCCCCGCGAGCTCGCGCAGCAAAGAAAACGCATACGTAAGTCGCGCCCACATATGAAAACAGTGTTCAAACCACACATGTGAGGTATTGCCGCGATCGCCAGAGTGTGCGCAATAATTCTAGGAAAAGACCTCCTCTGCACCTCTAACCTGGTAACCGTTAAACATTTTTAAACGTCACCTATGGAACTTTTTAAATACAGGGCTTTGTCGCCATTCCGCGAGTGCGCACAATTTTCAACCATGTCATATATGGTATCTATTTACTCGGCATAACATCCTCTTTCACAATATGCAAAAAAATTGGGCTAACTTTACTGCTGTCTTATTTTCTAACTCAAAAAAGTAAAATTGTTCCAAAAAAATCATGCTTGAAAGACCGCTGCGCAAATAAAGTGTGACAAAAAGTATTGAAACAATCCCCATTTTATTCTCTAGGGCAGGGTTTCTCAACCAGGGTTCCGTGGAACCCTAGGGTTCCTCCAGAGGTTGCTAGGGGTTCCTTGAGCAATGGTCAATTTCTATCTCTCAGATAAATTCCCAATAGCATAATTGATCTTTTTAGCTATCTGTAAGGGGGTAACTCTTCCCAATGACCACAAGTGTAAGGAGAATTCTTTCCATTGACCATCACACTAATATATCATGAGTTGTAGATTTTTAATTTTTAGCAGGCGTTCCCCTGGACCGGAGAATTATTTCAAGGGTTCCTTGGTGTTGCAAAGGTTGAGAAAGGCTGCTCTAGGGTGTTTGAAAAAAAAAAAGATATAATGTTTGGGGGTTCTACGTAATTCTCTAGCAAAAAAAAGTGACCACCAAATGTAAAAAAGCGGCCCGTTCACATCTAGGCGACTGACAAGTCGTCTCAATGCTGTGCAATGGAACCGTTCTAATAGAAGCAAATCACTTCGCTCCGACTTAGAAAAATGGCTCCTGCACTATTTTCAGGGCGATCTCAGCGCGGCTTACATTGACTTCTATGATAGAAGTCTCCTCACAAGCTGCGCTGAGATCGCTTCGAGCAGGGCGACTTGCTTCACCCTGGCAAGTCGCGCCGCTTACTGTACTATTTTCAGGGTGATCTCAGCGCAACTTGCATTGACTTCTATGATAGAAGTCTCCTTATAAGCCGCGTTGAGATCGCGGAAGAGGGGTAAGTCTTATACGGTGAGTATAACAATACATGTACAAGCTCCAGCAAGTGCCAATTGAATTTAAAAAGAAAATAGGGGGTGTGTGGCCTGAGTATGGAAGCGTGAGGACGTGTCTCCCTCTCGCTCCACTTCCACCGCAGCATTAATCGGGAGAAACCAGGGGAACGGCACAGTCACCGACGGTGAAACATGTCACAGCGCTGGAGGACATCCTCCCAACCTCCGATGACTGAGCAGAGGCGCAGGGGCCCGATGGATAGCTTCTTCCCAGAGGCTTCAGGAACCGGGAAGAAAGGCTCCAAGATGGCGGCGCCATCACAGGCCTCGAAGCACGCGGCACGACCACTGCAGCAGCAAGCCTCACAGATCCCATCCCCTCGGCTGGTGAGTGATTCTGCACCCTCCCCAGGCTCCTCTACCTCCCCAGACCGCTGCTCAGAGATGGGCGACTTAGCGGGAGACAGTGATCTCAGACGCCACATCTGGTCCCTCCCGACCAAGGAGGACCTGGAGCGCTTCACAGCCAGGGTAGAGCAGGCCTTTTCACGGGACATTGCCCAACTTAAGGCAGACACCACGCAGTTAGGGGACCGGGTGGAGACCTTGGAGAACCGAGTGGAGGAGGTTTTACCCCCCATCTCCACCTTACAGGACAAACTCGCTGCCCAAGACGAGAAACTTGAAGCCATACTGTCGCAGCTGGATAATCTAGAAAACCGCAGTAGGCGGGTTAATATCAGAATTCACGGCCTGCCGGAGGCCACGGCACCTAGAGATATTGTACCCACTCTAACGGACATTTTTAGGGACATTCTGGGACTTCCGGCAGATACGCCGGTTGAAATAGACCGAGCTCACTGAGCCCTCAGACCACCCTCTCAGGATCTAGAAAACCCGAGAGATGTTATCTGCAAGCTACACAAATACACAATGAAGGAAAGGATTATGCAAAAACTGCGCAATAAGCCCTATTATGAGTTTGATGGAGCAAAGCTATACTTTTATCAGGACTTGTCCAGGCGCACCCTTATGCAACGGAGAGCCCTACGCCCAGTACTGGAAGCTATCCTGGCGGCTGCCTTATCATATAGCTGGGGTTTTCCCTTTAGCCTTCAGGTGAAAAAGGAGGGCAAACAACACATCCTACGCTCCAAAGATGATCTGCCCCTCTTCAGTAGGTCACTGGGTCTTGGTGAGGTGGACTTCCCAGACTGGAGGGGTATCCCAGAACTAATAAACATCCCCCTCCCTCAGCCCTGGCTGCAGGCCAAAGGTAAACGTCGCTCCAGGGGCCGCAGGAGACACATCACAGGTGGGTCACCAGAACCGTCAGCTTCTAGAGACTAGATGCCCGGGACATTGTCTCCCCACCCTTTTTTTTTTTTACTTCCCTTCGACTACCGCCTTGTTATGTACTCTGACGGCTATGGACTGAGGTTCCCCAGCTACTTTCTCCCCCCCCTTTTTTTTTTTAAGAGACCATTATCATTCATATGGGACACCCAGGCACTGCGGGGAGCTGCATATGGAACGACTGAGATGCTGATGTTCAGACTCTTATTACATGGCCCCCTGGTTAACAGAATATGGAGCACCAGAAGCGGTGGACGGAGCGGACATTCGGTGGCGCACCCTTGCTCTCTTTGTTCGGGCCACGGACTCCCGAGTAGGACCTCCCGCTTGTGGAGTGATCCCTGGAAGGGATGGCTGGTGGGGTGGGTCAGGTCTCCCTTGGAGGGATCCAGACGAAGAACCCTACTTGCCCATAGTATTGGTGCCGGCCTGGTCCGCGTTTAGCAAACCAGGGCGGACAAACTGTTCTTGCCTAATATTTTACATTGTTAATGCTCTTTGGTCCCCCCCCCCTCCACTTTGTTTTTTTCTTCTTTCCTCTCTCACTTTTCTTCTCCTTTTCCTTCTCTCTTCTCTCTCCCCTTCTCTCTCCTTTCATTTTGTTCCCAGTGTCTGCTACTCCAGAGTCTGCATGGAAGAGTCTTGGCTGCTCCCTCGACCGCGGTACCCGACCTAACTCGTCATGGCGTCTTTCAAGGTAATCACTTACAATGTTAGGGGCCTGTGCTCCCCTCACAAGCGCGGTAAGCTTTGGTTAGAACTTAAAAAGTTGGGGGCGCAGGTTGTTTTTTTACAGGAGACACACTTCACCTCCCGATCCATGCCCAGACTACCCACCCACTTATTCAGTCAGTGGTTTCAGTGCACCTCCCCAACCCCTAAATCCAAAGGCACTGCTATAGCATTCCACAGATCATGCCCCTTTCAGCCATTGGAGCATATGTCAGATCCTCAGGGTAGATTTATTTTTGTTAAGGGCCTACTGGCAGGCATAAAATACACTTCTGCATCACTTTACGCCCCTAACTCTAACCAACTTACTTTCCTGGATAAGACCATGAACCTATTAGCTGAGTTCAGGGAGGGACAGGTAATACTGGGAGGAGATTTCAATGTGAGCCCAGACCCGCTGCTGGACACTTCACATAGCCGTTCGGCACATAGCCATGCATTCCTTAAGCACTTCCGCAAGACGATGCAATCCCATCATCTGATTGATAGCTGGCGGATCCTGCACCCATCAGAGAGGAACTATAGTTACTTCTCTGCGGTACACAATATATACACCTGGATTGACCTCTCGCTGAACACCTGCAGGGGTCCTCCATCGGAAACATCACTCTCTCAGACCATGCACCAGTATCAGCCTCGATAACGGTCCAGCATATCACGCAACGACCATGGTCGTGGCGTCTTAATGAGAACCTGTTGGATGACCCAGTGGTCGTGGCGGCGGTGACTAATACTACTACCTAGTATTTCAGGGAAAACGGTGATGTCGGGGTTGGCAAGGGGATGGTGTGGGAGGGCCACAAGGCGGTAATACGGGGCGAGTTAATTTCCCAAGGGGTCAGGTGCAAAAGAGAGAGGCAAATAGACTACCATAGAGTGTTGACAGCTCTCCAAAAAGCAGAGCTGCAACACAAACATGGTGGAGACGCAAAGGCCCTGGCAAGGCTGCAGGAGCTAAGGGACCTGTTCTCCCGCTTGCTGGACCGTAAGGTTGGCCGGCAATTGAGATACGTTTCACATAAGTTCTATGAACAGGGTAACAAATGTGGGAGGATGTTAGCTCGGGCTCTGCGCAAGTGTAGGACACAGATAGCTGTCCACAGACTCCATACGGACTCGGGAGAGGAGGTGACACGTCCAGCTGCCTCATTTGGCAAGTTCTATGCGAAATTATACTCCCTGGGCCAGGAAGAGATGCAGGAGGAGAGGGAGCTTAAGCGAGTGAAAGTGCAGGACTACATCAGGGCCTCTGGCCTCCCCACCTTGGCAGAAGAGCAACAGATTGCATTAGAATCCCCCATTATGCCATTAGAGGTAGAGGCCACAGTTAAGTCCCTTCCCAAGGGAAAGAGCCCGGGTCCTGATGGATTCACGGGGGCATATTATAGCACTTTCTCCTCTCAGCTACTGGGCCATATGTGTGCCTATTTTAACTTCCTGACCTTCCCAAGGAAGGTAAAGACCCAGCCCTGTCACAAAGCTACCGCCCCATATCTTTGTTGAGTGAGGACGTGAAGGTCTTGGCAAAGATCTTGGTGAACCGCATGTGGCACCTCATCCCTGATATTGTACACCCAGATCAGACTGGTTTTGAGGCGGGCAGGGAGGCCCGTGATAACTCCCTCAAGGCCATCCATCTGGTTCACTGGGCGCGAGTCCACCCGGGGGCGGGGCCTTGTCTCATCCTCTCTATGGACGATGAGAAGGCCTTTGACCGGGTGGACTGGGTCTTCCTCAGGGTGGTACTGGAAACTCTGAGGATGGGACCCCACATGCTGGCCTGGATTGCGGCACTGTATTCGGCACCCAGCGCTCGGGTGAGGGTGAATGGTGTCCTCTCTCCCAAATTTTCGATTGGAAACGGGACGAGGCAGGGGTGTCCCTGTCGCCTTTATTGTTCGCTTTGGTTTTGGAACCACTACTGCGGACGATCAGGGCTAACCCGAACATCAAGGGGATGAGAGTGGGGAGCGCTGAACACAAGCTGTCGACTTACGCAGATGATGTGCTCTTCCACGTCTCAGACCCCCTGGTATCGCTGCCTAACCTCATGCAGGAGCTGAAGAGCTATGGGGCACTTTCAAACTTTAAAATAAATTATACAAAATCTGAGATTATGCCGCTCACCCTCTCACCGCAGCTGGAGGCCAGCTTACGGGTGGCGTTCCCCTTTACTTGGACCAAGTCATCCCTGAGGTACTTGGGGGTCCAATTGATGGACCGCTTCAAGACTCTGTATGGCTGTAATTACCCTGCATTGCTGGCGACGGTGGGCCAAGATATCAAGGCCTGGTCCAAAATGGCTTTCACCTGGCTGGGGAGGGTGAACATTTTGAAAATGAATATCCTCCCTAGGATTTTATTCTATATGCAAATGGTCCCAGTGCCCCTGCCCTGCTCCTTCTTTTCCAAACTCTCTAGCATGATGTCCAAGTTCACATGGGGTTCTAGGAAACCCAGAATTGCTATGAGAATTCTAAAGCGCTCAAAAAACGAGGAGATTTCATACAAAGACTAAGCTCTGGGTCTCCCTAGAGAAGAGCCTAGCGGGTAGGAATCTGGCTTATGCTCCTTGGCTGACTAGGGATTGTCGGGGTTTATCATCAACTTCTTCACCCCTAACATGGCACACCCTGAGAGTGTGGGATAAACTTAATGAGATACACATGCTAGCGCCACCGGTTTCACCACTAGCCCCGCTGGGGTGTTTTCAATGGTTCCTCCCGGGCGAGCAGGTACCTTTTTTTGGCTGATGGGCAAATGACACCAATGTGTGTTGCAGTTCCCTGTTAGAAGATGGTGGGCTACCTTCCCTGGCCACACTTAGGGCCCGTCACGGGAGTTTTCCCCTAGACTTTTGGAGATATGCTCAGCTTAGCCATTTTCTCACCAAGGAGGGGAGAGAAGTTAGGAGCATGTCCGAGCTAACAAGATTTGAACTTTTGTTCACCGCGGAGGAACCAATTCCCCATATGGTCTCCGAAATGTATGGCCTACTGGGCTCATCCACTCCACAGATGAAACCAGCTTTCGTTAGAGAATGGGAGAGGGATTTGGGAATGGAGTTCTCCGTGCCACAGCTAGACCACCTGTATCAGCTTACACATTCCAGCTCGGTAGAGTCTCGGACTCAGGAAACCAATTATAAGCTCCTGACTCGCTGGTACAGGACTCCTGTGGCCCTGGCGTGGATCTACGCCTCTAAGTCAGATCACTGTTGGAGGGGATGTGGCCAGCGGGGGACCTTACTGCACCTTTGGTGGGAGTGCCCGCTGATTCGACCCTTTTGGGAAGACGTACAGGCGCAGATCAAAGAGCATCTGAGCCTAGAGGTCCCCTTACTCCCTCAGCATTTTCTTCTCCACGTCCCCTCGCTACCACTCAGCCAATTTAGGAGAAGCGCCCTGCCGCATCTCCTTAATGCAGCCAAACGACTGCTCCCTGTCTATTGGAGATGAAGGGCAGTCCCAGGAAGAGAGGAGTGGACCAAGAAGGTACATGAGATAATGGAGGCGGAGGAGTGGGTGGCCACTTGTAGGGGGCGAGGGGAGAGGTTTCAGCAGACCTGGGCTTTGTGGCGGGAGCACACCTCTGCATCGGAACATATTGCTTCCAGTCTGGATGTGAAACGGTTGAGGCTGGCCCAACCCTCCTTAGGGAGTGGGGGGGCTCAGCGGGGACACTCCACCCAGACTGGCCCGTCGAATTCTGAAACAAATTGACCTGTGGGCCCCTTCGCCCATCCCTCCCCTTATCCTTTTGATCTATTACATTGCCTCTTCTTGCTGCACCATCCAGGGGAGGTCGTGGTGGCGGGGATCGGCTGATGACGACGATAGCCTTCTTCTTCTTGAGGTCAGTGGCAGATGCTGGGACAGAGGGCTGAGAGCCCTCACAAGTTTCTTCCCCTTTCTTCTCTTCTCGTTCTTTCACTCTCTTTTCTACTCTAGGTTGTTGCTTTTCTTTTTTCTTTTTCTTCTGGTTATTGTTTCTGATACAGTGTTCAAGTTGACTGCCAGTTTTATAGGCTAAGGTATGTGCCTTCCACTCGCACCTCGTGTCGCCTACATGCAGGGCCACTTGAAATGTCCGCCTTTGTAGGCGAGACTGTGGGAACTGTGGGGGTGGGTGTTCCTGGGCTCCAGGGGTGGCCCGCCTCGTCAGCCCACGGCCAGGTCCTAGGACCAGAGAGGGTATGACGGAGACACCTTTGTGTCCCCCTCTCGGCTGGGGTGGGGCTGGCCAAACAGGGGGAGTCTGATTTTCAAGGCCCGTGGAGAGGAGGAGGGGCCGGAGTGGCGGTGGCCCGGTGTGCCAGACGATCGACATAGGTTTAGCTGCTAGTCTCCTTCTGGAAGTTTGGTTTAAAAATGGGCTAATTTAATGGAGCTCCGCTTTGTGGCAACTCTAATGCATACCGATGTAAGCCATATGCGTGTTGGAACACATTGGTGTTGGAACTTCTGTGTCTTCTATGTGTTTTGTTATTGTCTACCTGAATATCTAAATAAAGATTATATATAAAAAAAAGAAAAAAAAAGAAAATACGGATGACACAAACCATTTAAGGGATAGTAAGTTCAGCTCTGCTTTAAAATGAAGAGCTAAAAAACTTTTGAAAACAAACTTACATTTATATTGTGCTAGTAAAGAGTATACCAGGAGCCACAATATCATATCACAGAGCTAAAAAGGGAAACCAAGCTATCATGAGTATAGATAAAAATAACAAAGATAAAAAAAAAATGTTTTTTGCCAATCAAAAATACAAAGAATTTTACAAGTCTTGTGGGCATCATTGTGTAATAAGAGAGACAATATATAAGACACAATCAGAGATAATATTGCCAAGAAACGTGAGCAACATTAGAGATAAAACAGTAAAATTATATGTTGATGTAAAAATTGGTCAAAATTCAGGTGGGTATGTTAATATAGACACCAATACATCAACATAAAACCACCATAGGAGTGAGTGAGAGGAAGACGAAAAGAAAATGTTAAGCAAAGTTTGCAAGTGTAGCCACAGTAAAAGCTGTATATGCTATATATATATTATTTAATATAATATATATTAAAAGATTGACATGTTATAAATTTGTGTCTAAGGTCTCATACACACGGGCGTATTAAAAAAAATAAGCAAAACGTCGGGCCCAACATCAGGGAAAAAAAATCGGCGTCAAAAACGCAATTTTGTCGGCGTTTTGCATCAGCATTAATGAGCGTTAGTGAGCGTCAGCATCAATAGGCGTTTTGCTTGAAAAAACATTCCACTGTTATTTTTTAACCTGAAAACGCCGGCGCTAAAAATGCTGGTTAACGCCGGTACGGGGTTAGTGAGTGTTAGCAAGCGTTTTGCCGGCTCGGCGTCAAAAACGCAAAAACGTTACAGCCTCGGAACGCGCTGGCCGTGGGTTCTACTTTCAGCTCACTAACGCCGACGCCATCTACAGCTCAAAAACGTCAGCGTTTTTATGGGGCCATTGAATAACATGGAGAGCTGAAAAAAAAGATCAAAAACGCGGCGGTTAAAAACTTCTGTGTGTATGAGGCCTAAATGTTTATGAGCACCGTTATAATCCCCCACCCCAATATGCACTATTTAGCTATTGTAGGGCTGTGGGTGTTTGTTGTGGGGGGGCAGGGCTGCTGATATGGGGGGGGGATCACCGGTCATCTTGTAGGGGGCCCGAGCACATAGGGGGCCCACACAGGGAGGGGGATTAGTGATGGACAACAATTGTGTCTCTCTTCCTCTAGCAGCTGAAAGCTTGCCTCTCCCCCTCTCCCTGCTGCCAGCTTTTACTGTATCTGCTGAGAAAGAGACAGTCCTCCCTCACTAATCCCCCTCCCTGTGCGCCCCCACCCCCCTCAGCGCTGGCTCTAATGTTAGCTGTGCTCCCGAGTTTGTTATCTCTGTAACTTTCTCTCCCTCTGTCTCTCTGATTCTTGAGCCCAGCCTGTATATTTTTTTCCATTTCATCCTCATTTTTATTTAACTCAGTTTTAATATTTTAGATTTAGCAGGAATTCTGTGAGTAAGTTGTATTTGTGTCTGCTAATAATTTTATTGTATATTTAGGGATATATAGCTTTAATATTTTCTTGGGGGGGGGCTATCAGGTAGTCTGTATGGGGCCCAGCAATTTCAATCAGCAGCCCTGGGGGGGGGTCACAAGGATAGTAATGACCAGTACAAACAATGAGATTATCGGGCGAATGATCTCAGATCCAATTGGAAGAGTTTACTTTAGTCACGGAAATTCTCACACGACAGAATAAAAAAAAAAAAAATCGGAAGTGATGTGATGTGTTGTAGTGTATTTGTATTACATTTTCGAACGACAGCTGTACTGATGAAACGAAAATCGTACGATCAGGCACCGTGCGAGAAGAATTTTCTTGCATGTCCGATAATGTCCGGACGGAAAACATTGGACGACCTGTCATGATTGGCTCTAGAAAGCTCTGTACTGACGATCCGATTATCGTACAATCGATTTGAAATCAGTATTTTCCGTATGATTCTCTGATCGGGTGTACGGGGCTTAAGTCAGGGAAAATCAGAGATTCTAACTCTCCCCTAACTCAATAGCTCAATTCAAAACTAAAAATAAAACATTTGATTTATTTTAGGCATTAAAATGCCAAGCAATAGGTAAAACTTGTAATGCTATTGTAAGTCATCTAATTATAAGCTATGAATGCAATGGTGTATGGTTCCTTGGGCACCTGGCCAAATATAAACCTTTGATACCTGATAAATGTTTTAGGGGCTGCGAAACACATGGAAGTTCGAAATTTACTGAATGATACTTAATTTACAAGGCAAAAGAATATAGAAAATCCAAAAGGAGGCACTGTTAAAGGATAAGCTCACCTTTTGTAACACGTTACATCCCCCCTTTTTGGCAGTGAGCGGGTGAA